>VSMD01109956.1:17190-131493 GCA_008750895.1 Mirza zaza
GGTGGATGGATGGATGGGTGGGTGGATGGATGGGTGGGTGGATGGATGGGTGGGTGGGTGGATGAATGGATGGGTGGGTGGATGAGTGGGTGGATGGATGGGTGAGTGGATGGGTGGATGGATGGGTGGGTGGATGGGTGGATGGATGGGTGGATGGATGGGTGGGTGGATGGGTGGGTGGGTAGATGGGTGGATGGATGGGTGGATGGATGGGTGGGTGAATGGGTGGGTGGGTTGTTGGGGGGGTGGTTGGATATTTGGAGGTTTAGGTGAGTGGATGGATGATGAATGAACTGGAGTACTGTGAGAGGAGAAATTTAGTCTTTTTTTGTCAACTGCTTCAAAAAAGATACGACTGACTTATACCAGGAGCCACAGGAAACACTTAAGACATTGCTGTAAGTCTCCAAGAATGTTTCCAGGCATAACTGGCTCTAAGGCGAGGCAAGTGAGGAGTCCAGGACACAAAGCCTAAGGAGGCACCCACTCTCCATAACTTCTGCCTCCGCAGGTGCCTAACTTGCTTCACCCTTGTCCCAGCCCAGGGTCATTACCCCTCAGCTCTGCTCTATTCTCAGACCCTCTTCTCCCTCTGCCCCCCACCTCCATCCACGTTATTCTTACCTTGACCACTGTCTCTCCTTAGCCAAGTGTTTTCCTCCTCTGGCTACATGAAAGAACCGCCTGGGAGGATCTGAAAAATACCCATATGCGAGCCCGACCTGACACGCTGAATCAGAAACTCTGGTGGCGTGGTCCAGGCACCAGCATCTGCCGAAAGCACCCAATTGCAATTTGCAGCCAGGGCTGAGAGCTGCTGCTCTTCCCCTTCTGCTGGGTGACCCAGTTCCAGGCTGTTTTCTGTGGCTCCATTCTCACCTGTGCTGCCCTCGGTAGCAGATGCCACGGAGCAGCTTCTCTCTGCTCCCATCGGGCTGTCCCAGGGACGATTAGTGCAGCATCTCTTTCCGTTTTCACTCACAGCCCCTTCGCCCAGGATGAAGGCAAGTCCACAGAGGCCAGGCTGGAGAATAATAATATAGAACACAATAATTAGCATTTATTAAAGACTTATAGCGCCAGAGGTGTGCTAAATTCTTTATGCATGTTTAACTTATTGTCACGTTAACCCTAGCAAGTTGGTTCCATATTTAATCCTCAGTTTGGAAATGAGGAAAGAGAAGCAGAAAGAGGTGAAGGAACTTGCCCAAAAGGTAGAACAGTTGTAGTTCAAATCCAAGAGCATGGTCTCAGGGCCCAGCCCCTTCTCTGCTGTGCTTGGTCCCTGTCACCCAGGTATTGTCTCAGCGAAGCCTAATGATCTGGACTCTTAGACGCCATGGAAAATGAAGTCTTTCTTTCTGTGCAGAGTGGCGTGGTGGGGCTACTCCACGGACCCCCAGGTGTCCCTAGCTCCATCTGCATCTTAGAATGCCACACCTTACGTCACCATTCGGAACCCCTTTTCCGCACGTACATCCCTTCATTTCATCCTCTACAACCCCTTGCCACAGGCATTATTATTCCCGTTTTGCTAAGCCTGAGAGTTTATATAACTCACTCAAGGCTACAAAACTAGTCAGTAGTTGAAATTCTGACCCAGTTTTTTTCCTCTAAACCAGATGAGGAAAGTAGCTATGGGCCATGTTGTCAGAAAAGGCTGGCGGAAGGGGAGGGGGGCAAAGCTGGGGATGTGAAGACAGGGCAGAGTGCAAACACGTGGCAGGGAGAAGGGAGAGCAGTCCAAGCAGCAGGAAGAGTGTGAGCAACGGCACAGAAGTGGGACTCAGTGGAGCACTAAAGGCACGGTGAGTAGCACGCTTTAGAACAGGCCATTTATGTGGCGCCACAGCGACTACGTACGAGACCAGAGGGTGCACGAAGGCAGACTGGGAAGGTTATTGGAAGCCAAGCTCAGGACTTTGGGCTGCATTATGCAGGCATCAGGGAGCCATTGAGCAGGCAAACAGTGTGTACAACGCAATGTTAATAGAGCAGAAATCATCAGGACGAATTGGACAGAGGAGCAAGGAGCCAGCCAGGAGACGAGCTTGGAGGTGCTTGCAGGAGGCTGCATGAGAAGTAGAGGACACACACTTGGGATGGGGAGCTGCCCAAATAAGAAATGAAGAAGAGATATGAGAAATCTCCTAAAGAGCAACCCACAGGGCTTATCTCTTGATCAGCTATGAGAACGAAAGGAATGAGATGCACCAAAGACGGCTCACTTATCATCAGGCATCTGCTGCCAGGACAGGAGCTGCAAAGGGACCCTCACAGCCCCTGCTCCTGTAAAGTGTACCATGCAGAGGGATACCCATAGCCACCCAAGTCATTACAGCTCAGGGGATAGCTGCTATAGTGGGGGCATGCTCTGGCACGATTTCAGCATTAGGATGTCTTGGTTCCTGCAGCAAAGACCTACCCAATGAGGCCAATTTGGAAGAGGTGATGTCTTAAGCAGGGAGATGACAGGAGACAGGGGACAGAGGGCAGGGGAGGGGATGCATGCTGATGAGTAGGCAAGAGGCCTTCCAGGCAGAAAGCACAACACATACAAAGTCACAGAGGTATTCCATGGCATTGCATGTTTTAAACTCCAGGATTTTAATGCTGAAGAGAGGGCATAACAGAAGTAAGACAGTCCGGAGGGAGCAGTGTTTTAGGGGAAAGATCATGAGTATAATGACTAAAAGCACATGTTTTGGAATCAAGAGAACACAGATCAGTTGCTGGTTACAGGATGTCATACATGTCACTTTACCCCTCTGAGCCTCGTCTTCTCAGCTATAAAATGTGATCATTACTTACAGTGAGTGTTCTTGAAGGATTCAATAAGAAAATATAAATAAAGCACTTAACATAGGACCTGGCATATAGACGGGCCCAGTAAATGACGGCTAGAGGGGTTCTTATTGTCATGGCTGAGTTTGGATGCGATTGGCATTGACCTGCCAGTGAACATGCTCATCGGGGAGATGGAGCACAATTCAAGGTCAGGGCAAGGAGAGGTGATTGTCAAAGCCCTGAGGCCAGATAAATCCATCAAGGACCTAGATGGCAGGAAAAGGGCAGAGGCCAAGAACTGAGTCTCTGGGATATTGTGCATTTTTATTTTGCTTGGGATGGTGAAGGACTAAGAGAAGCTGTGACCAGGCCTGCGTGGTCTCATGGCAGCCAAAGGAGGTGAGAACTCAAGCAGCAGGTCAGCATCAAATACCTGATCAAGAAGTTTCCAGGTGACCTTTGAGAAAATAATTTATGTAAAATGACCGGTGCTGATCAAGTTGTAGACAATCCAGAGGACAGTGGGTGGGAAAGAGTAGAGAGGGATGAAGTCAATTTGGGAGAAGCAGGTGACCTGAGCTCTAGACCTCACTCTGCAAATAATCTCATCCTTTTGGGGAAGGTCATACACCCTTTCCTTACCTTTTTCATCATACAAGAAATGAGAATATTAGACAAGACAATTTCTAAATTCTCTTCCAGCTCTTAGATTCTAAGCAGCAAACCAGAATTTGGGACATGGTGGTGAGAGGGTTAGGGAAGACTTGTTAGAGAGGTTGCAGAGAACATTTCCTCCCTCCTTCTCTGCCTGGCCAACTGCTACTTCTTGGAGGAAGGAGCATACAGCAAGCGGCCTCTAATATGGCCCCAACCATCTCTGCCTCCTGTATTCATGCACTTATGTGATCCCCTCCCCCTGAGTGGCAGTTAGCCCCCAGTGATGTACTTCCAATGAAGACAATATGGCAAAAGTGATGGATGTCACTTCTAAGTTGGCAAACTCAAGAAATCTACAAGGTTCAAAAAGACTATAGCTTTCCTCTTGCATGGTCTTTTGTGCTCTCTCACTCACTCCAAGGAAAGCCAGTGGGCCTCTTGTGAGCTTCCCTATGGAGAGGTCCTTGCAGCAGACAACTGAGGGGGACCCCAGCCAACAGAGGGTGAGGAGTCCAACAGTACTCGAGAGACTGAGGTCCATGTTTGAGCCTTCACCCCCAGCAGACATGATGCAGAGACTTTGAGGCAGAGGCACCCAACTAAGCTGTTTCTGGATTCCTGGGTTGCACAGAAACTGAGATAACACATTTGCTTTTTTTAAGCTGCTAGATTTGGGGAATATTTATTACACACAATACATAATTATAATCTATATGTCTGCAAACAGAGCAACTGAGCTGCATTTTTAAGAAAAAGGAGGAGTTAACTAAACGAGAAAAGGAGAAGAAGGAAAGAGAATTGCGAGCAGAAGGCATGACATGTGCAAGTTGCAGGTGGGTCTCAAAAGCCATAATCCTTGAGCCCACACAGAGCCCAGCATGGAGCTGGGTCTCCATCCTTGCTTAATGAAGGTTACTATGGTTCACTCCTCATTGCCACTTTATTCCTGTTCATAAATATTTTGCCAAGAATCTTAGGATTGTCAGGAATGCATGCTGGGCCTACTGATTTGCATGTGGGAAGACATACAAGAATATTTTTGCCAGGGGCAATTGTGATATCTGCTTCCCAAGCCTCCTCCTTGATCTTGCCTCTGCAGACAGATGTAACTAATGGGCTAGATATCTTAGTCCCAGGAGAGCCATCATTAATTCCTACCCAGTCTCATTTATAAGAACTAGCCTCATAGTTTCTTCATGTTGTCTCTGCTCTGCTGACATATTTGCTGAAACCCTGCCCAGCGATTTTTCACATGCGATGGGATTTCCCTTTGAGCCTAGAATCCACTATCAGAACTGGGGTGACCTCCCTCTGGTATTGATCAGTAAATCTCACCATATCTATTTTCCTCCTCTTCCAGTACTCATATCACCATTCCTCAGCCTCCTTTGCAGTTACGTTCAGACTCAAGTTCATCCTGGTCAATGAGCTATAAACAGAAGCGATGTGACAAAGTCTGAGAGCCACACAATAAACGATGCTAAACGAGGCCAGAGATAGCAGAAGGGGCCGCACTTGCCAGGGACCCATGGGCCACATGAGAGATATCAATGGGATTGTTCTTAGGATAAAGGTCATAGCGCAGGCATGTGATGTGATCCCATACATCACTCTTGCTTCTGGTTGGAGAATGATGTGGTTGTTGGTATAAATTAGAGTCCAGGCAAGGAAAGGCTGTAGCCCAGATGAGATGGTAGCAGAGTCAACAGAGAGAAGTGGATGGTTGCAAACTCTATTTAATAGGTGAAATCAGCACACCTTGGTGATAGATTAGATCACAGCAGTAAGGCAGAGAGAGACAGCAAGGATAATTTCCGGGTTCTCCATTGAGTGCATCGTGGTGCCGCTCACTGGGATAAGTAATGCTTAGAAAGTTCCAGGTGTGGCAAGAGGGGCGGGGTGTAGGGGAAGTGAGAAATCCACCTTTCGACACATTAAGTACAAGGTGAACACAAGACGACAGCCACATGGAGAAGCTAAATAGGCACTTGGAGATACAGGTGGGTCTCTAGAGGTCAAGGGTAGAGAGAGAAGTTTCTGCCATCAGCCTAGAGTTGGCTGGCCAACTTGCATGCATATGGAGGAAAGAACATAGAAAATACAGAGGTCAAAGAAGTGATTTCAGTTTAGCAAACGCCCCCTTGTGCCAGGTCCAGCTAGATACTGGGAATACAGAGATAAATAAGCCATAGTGCCTTCATTCTGTCAGCTAGTCAAGTACGGTGTGATATGCACAGTAACAGACACCTGCCGAGGCAGAGAGGAGGGTGGCTTTATCTCTGCAAGTGAGTAGAGGCAGGTGGGGTCTGTAAATGTTGGTCCGTCACCGTCATAGGAGCCTCTGCTCATAGCGCGATACCTAGTCCCCATCAAAGCTTTGGCATTTCTCTTCCCAGGCATCAACTAGTCTTGAGACGGAGGCTCCTCTGTCCCTTCCGCTCAATCTTTGCAGGCACTAACTCCACTCTTTCTGCAGCCTGTGGGTCTGTCCCCGTATGGCCAATTCCCTTCTCTCAGCACCCCCAGGCAATGCTCCCTGCCAAAATTCTGCGGCGTTGCAAAACTTTTGACTCCAGCAGGCCTCATCAGAAAAGCAAAACCTAATGAACTGGCTGCATGACGCAGCTGTATCCATTAGCAATGAAATCTTTTTAGTACAAGGGATTCATTTAAAACATGTTATTAAACAGATGAAAACGAGCAATAGTCATGAAAGTTGTTAGCAGGCGAGGCATGTGAGAGAACAGCTTCCCCCTGAAATAAGAGAAATCTGAAAGTTAGGGCTGGAAGGATTTTGTGTGGGAGGCAAGTGAGAGTGATGTGCCTCCAAGACGGTGGGATGTGGGAACAGTGGCCACAGCTCCACACCGTGGGCTCACCCGCGGGAAGGCAGGGTGCTGAAAAGAACAGCTCCTGCTATAACCCAAAGGGAGGGGCACACGGGCTGGTGCAGAGCCCGGGCAAAATCCTGGCCGCAGAGTAGGCACCAGCCAAAGATAGTCTATGCAGGCTTGTAGCCATGGCAGAGCAACAGCGGCTAATGTATGTGGAGTTACCATTGGTTAAGCTCTTCACTTGCGTATTTTGTTTAATCCTTACAACGGCCTGAAGTAGGTACTGTGGTCACCCCCATTTTACAGGCAAGGAAACTGAGCCTCAGAGCGGTTAAAACCTTGCCCAAACTCACGCAGCTAATACAGGACAGAAGTGGGATTTAGAATCTGGACCCAGGTCTGTCTGACTTTAAAGCATGCAAGCATTGTGCTATGGGAGGCAAGCTTCACACGATAGTAGACATGTCCCTGTCTTCCAGGGATGTGCTATGGCATGGGGAATGTGAGATTTGAAATGCAAACAACCCACTTATCAAAGGAGTGGGAGTACCAGCTAAGAGGTCTCGAGCTCAGTACACTAGGGATTCAGAGTGGCTTGGGCATGCCTGCCTAGAGGACTGAGTCTATTTGCACAGGAAAAGGAGGGGCCTTACAGAAAGAAACTGACTCTGAGCACACAGAGGACTGAGGGTCCTTATTCCAAGGTCAATGATCTGCCCTGGGCAGGACCCATATAGCCTGGAGTGCATCCAGTTCCATCCTCCTCCCCGCCTGGGCTGGTAGAACTGGGGGAAACTCAAGTTATTAAAATAACAGGTAAACAAGTGTCATTTGGAATTTCAGCCTCTCAAATGTGGATGGCACCTGGAAGTTGATACCTGCCTCCAACATTGGAATCCCTCCCGCAATTCTCCTGACAAATAGTTCGAATAAAGGAGAGCTCCCCCAGCAACACAAGGCAGCTCGTACCCCTGGTGAGCAGCACTGACTTATTAGAACATTCTTTCTTATAGGGAACAGAAATACGTCTGGCCAACACTTTCACCAATTAAAATTAATTCTGTCCATTAGCCTTGTAAAACCACTCTTTAATATGATAAAAATCTTTGGTATTTGGAAAGGGTGGTCATTTTCTTTCTTGAGCTCCTATTCTGCAGGTTAACATCCCCCCAGTTTCTTGGATGTGAGTGCTCTCAGGATCAGGTCACTTTCCTTGGGACAAAGCTCTACTTAAAGGGTTGGAGCAGAAAGTGGGCATCACATGCTAGGTGCTGATGGATCAGAGACGAGACCAGCAGGACCATCTCCCCCTTCCTTCTAGAACCTCTACTGTTAATAAGCCGCACTCAGTTTCATTTCCACCCCCAATGGCCACACCCCTCTAGAGTATGTCTAACTCAGTCCTGAGTAAACAAGGCTTTGACCCCACATGCTTCTGCTAAGTCACGCCACCCCCGGCTAATCCTTCCCCGTGTGGTTGGGTTCAGGACCCGATATTAATCCTGCTAAATGAGTTGACCCTTTGTTCCAGCTTATTGCAATCATTTTGGATCTTGATTCTGTCATCTGACATAATCACCATCCCTGCCACCGTCTTGTCATCTGCAAATTTAATGAGCAAAAGCTCGTCGTATCTGTCTGAGTCATTGACAGAAACATTGCATTTGTCAGGCCCAAAGCAGAGGCCTGGGGTGGGGCCCTGGCTTGGGCTAAACTGAATCTGTCTCTGGATGTCTAGACAGCGGGACATGGAGGAATTGATCCACTCTTATCAAACTCGCAAAAGGGCAAAGTGTGAGTCCAAAGGGCAATTTACTATTGATAGTGGGATGTGTTTCTGCCATGAAGCCTGCAATTGCCAGTCACTTTGTGATGATTTTCCGTGTATCCATTTCTTGCCATCAGCCATCTGGGAAGTGCTTCTACTCACAGGGAGTAGGGGCTGAACATGCTGTTTTTAAATTAAAAGCAAGTGAATCTGTTCAAGACATACTTTCATGGAGACAGGTTAACAGGCATGATTTTCTCTCCCTTATACAGACATCCTAGACACAAAGGCAATCCTAACATGGACTTACCCTGGAGCTGCTCAAGGTTTGATGAAAGAAAAAAATATACAATCAAGTTGTGGAATCCATATAATAAAAGCTGTAATGGAGAGATGTACAAATTGCTGTGGAACCCTACATGGGAGATACTAACGCTACCAAAGGGACTTTAAAAAGTCACAGAAAAGGTGACGTTTGAGCTGGGTCTTGAAGGAGGGAAGGGAGTTTGCTAGATGAAGAAAAGAGAAAGATCTTGCAGGCACAGAGAACTGCTGGCACAAAAACTTGGACAAGAAAGAGACATAGCAGGTCTGGGAAATAGCGAGAAATTGGGGAGTATGAGGTAAGCAGAAACAAGGCTAGAAAATCATTTGTCACGATCTGCTTTGACACTTATCAAGCTCCTAATGTGTACTGAGTATTGTGTTTACCACTGTGGAGAATGAGTGGAAGAAAGTGATACAGTCTCTGCCTTGGAGAGATCACTAGTCAGTTAGGTCTGTGCGAGCTACTGAGCCTCTCTGAACCTCAATGTTCTCCTCTGTTGAGCAGAGATAATCAAACTCCTGTTATAGGGGATTTAGTGAGAAAATGTTTGTAGAGTATCCAGCACCGTGCCTAATGCATGGTAGGTCTGCAAGGCAAACCCAGAGTAGGAGACCTCCTGTTTTCCTTCTGTGCCTTCACGTGGCATGGGGCTGAATTTTGGTGGCTCCATCCCTTGAGTTTGTAGCATCAGGGATACTGCCTTTGATGCAGCCTCCTGCTGTGATGAAGGCCATTTTGGGGTCTGGAGGCACGTCTTTCACCAGCCTTCTGATAGAGAGGCCCCCCAACCCTAGCCACCATCCAGTGTCTCTGGAAAAGATCAAATTCGGTCTAAAATTTTAGCATCGTTGATTCTTCATTCCACTGGAAAGAAGGTTCTAGTTTTCAATGTGTGTCTCCTTGCATCCCGCTTTGGGTCTGAGCTGTGCCCAGATGCCTGCCTTGGGTTGAGACAGACTCTGAAAGGTGCTGGGACAGGAACTGGACCCACCCACTGAGGACATTTCTCCCACCATGAGTCCTGGGGGGAGGTCAGGTGCAGAGACAGAGCCCAGTGTCTGGCAGAGCGGGTAACCCACAGTGATGCGAGCCTAGCCTGGTATATATAAGCCTTCTGCACCCGGAAGATCTGATAGGGTTTTACATTGGGCCCCGCAGCAAAGAACTAAGCGGTGTTGAGCACCTACCATGTAGCAATTAAAATATATGTCACAAAACATGTCTTGAATGCTTATGTATTAGAAACAGTACCAAACAGTTTATATACCTCACTTCAGTTCATCTTTACACCACCCTAGGAACTGCGTACACTTCCTATTTCTGCAAAGGATTCCGAGAGTCAGAGAATTTTATGGAACTTGCTACAGGCCATTCAGCTAGTAATGGAGGAGCTGGGATTTGAGCCTGGGCCTGACTTTGCCGTGACCTATGCTTTAATATCCTTTGTGGTCTCAGAAATAGCTACCATATTTTGAACACCTACCCTGTGCCAGACACTGCACTCAGCACTTTCCATACTTTTTCTCATTTTTGTCTCCGAATGAACTTCCCCGGTGGGTGTTAGAATCACTACTCACATCTCACAGGGAAAGTTTCCCTGCCTGCCCCGGGGCACACACTGGAAGCAGCAGAGTTGAGTTGGAAGTGTCTGACTCCAGGGCCAGCGTTTGACCCCATCCTTCTGGATAAGGAGGCACAAGAGCGGGAGTTAGATGCCACCTGAAGTCCAGGCCAGGTGAAGGAGGCCTGTGGCTGGGCTGTGCCTGCTGGGCACAAAAGCAGCTAGTTCCAGCCATGGGATGCGGAGGTAGCAGCAGCTGGGCCAAGAGGGGTCACCCCCTCCACCCATGCTATTGGTGCCACAGCCCAGCGTGCGTGTGACCCAGCCCGCTCTAAGCAAGCCAGGTCTCCCTCTGGTTTATTAAAAAGGAGGGTTCTTACCATGGCATTTCCAGCAAATGGCATGGCAAGCTTTGGTTTCAGAGCTAATAAATCCTCTCTGAACAGTACTCATGCCTGCTAGAGACAGAATAAGGATTCTTCACTTTGTTCTCCATGGACAAAGAAAGCATAGCCACCTGCCAAGTGTTACAAGTTTCCGTTGGGAAAAGCCACCATTCTTCTCCTGGCCCAGACCTTTCCATCTAGAACTGTCAGCAGAGATTCCAGCTCCTCTTTAAAATCTAAATCTCTCCAAGGGCCTATCTTTGCTCCATATTTTCCTCACTGGGAGCAATTCTAGACAACGGTGCAGTGAGTGTGCACACCAGCCGGTGTGGTTTGGAGGATGTCAACCACCCGAGTGGCTCTCCATCCATTTGCATGGAAGGACTGGACCTTTTGGAGGCCAAGGGGACATCCAGGCTGCCAATCTGCAGAACAGCAGCAATTACGAGGCACTTGGGAAGGACCCCTTCACCTTCTTAAAATGCAGACCCGTATTCAGGCGTCCTGCAGAGCAAGGGCTCTTTGGGGAATGTTTACGTCTTTGATGAGAGACAAAGGAGACAGCCCCACAGCCTGTGACGGGGGTGTCCACGGCTGCAGAAGGATCGACTGTTGAAAAGCCAACGACTGCTTTCCAGGGTAGGATGCCTGCTGCCCCTTCAGGAATTTCAGACTGACAGCTTGGCCTAGACCCTGAAGGGAACAACATGAGTTCTGGATGCAAAACATCTTGAGCACAACTTAGTCTCTGTCACAGCCAGCTGTGTGATGGGGGACCTATCACTTAACCTTGCTGAGCCTGTTATTTTTGTCTCCTGCATAAGACGAAGATACCACTTTCTACCTCAAAGACAGGATTTCAATAGCATGCACATAGAGGGCCTCGCATACAGTAGGCACTTAAGCAATGTGTATAGCATCATCATCATTATCTTCATGTATATGATGAGAATCAATGTAACCAATTCTTAACAAATTCAGACTATGGATCTGCTTTGTGCAAGATGCTCAATCCCTACTATGTGCCAGATACGAAAGTCAAGTTTGAATGATAAGGAAAGACCTGGAGGAGGGTGAGCTTGGTGTGTTCTCTTTAAGACCCACCTGCAGCTTGAGAGCCATAAAGTCCCTTGGCCTCACCGCCAACACCCCGTTAGCCAAGGCAACAATACTAAGAGCTGTAACTGACACGTGTGCTGTAGTTGATCATCTACAGTTGATGTAGCTCATCTTGATGGCCCTCACGATATTCCTAGGAAGAAAATAGAGTTGGTGTGATTGACCGCATTTTATAAGATGACCCAGAGGATCAGCATGAGGTAATGCAGGGAAGCAAAAGTGCAAGGGTGTGAGGCTCAAATTTGTAACAGGAGCCCCTGGAATGTACTGGAACTCCCATGGGCATTCTCACCCCCTTCAAAGGTCCCGAGTGCTAGTGGTCCTACAGAGTCTGGGTAGCTGGATACCAGTAGTGGATAAAGTGCTTAGACCCAAACGGCTTTCTGATTTCTGACAAAGTAGAAAAAAATTCATGGAGTGTGCCCTGGGCACCGTGTTTAGTGCTTAACCTGCTGAACTCATCTGAACGTCACAACTGCCGGAGGGTGTAAAGTATTATTGGCCCCATTTTACAGATGAGAAAAACAAGACTTAGGAGAAGCAAGTCACTAGTTCAGTCCCTGACACAGCAAGGAAGTGGCAGAGCCCAGATTAGAGGGCAGGGCTCCAAAGGGTGAATGGTCAAAGAGGCCCTGTGATGCCACTTCCTGAAACTGTCACCACCTTACAAATGACAACCACAGGGAGGTGTCCTTTGCTCTGATCCGGTCACCAGTTGAGTACTTTGTATAAAGTGTGTCGTCTACTGCTCCGATAACCCTCAAATGCTAATATCTATGAATAAATTTCAGTTACATAGTATCCTCCCCATGTATTGGTTGTCACTTAATCATGACACCAGCCCTGGGAAATAATGGAAAAATGAGACCCGGAGAGGTTAGGTGACTTGCCCAAAGTCATGCTCAAGGACTTCTGCCCTCCAAGTCCCGTGTCCATTCTGCATTGCCGGACTCCGACCGCTTTCCTCCATAGCTGTTCCCTCCCGGATCCAAGGGACAGCTCCATTTCCCAGGCTGGCGACATTAAGACCCTAGAAATGAAGTCGTGGCACAGCCCCAGTGAGGTAGAGGCATCTACTGATGTGAAGAATACCCACGGCCCAGCACTCTTCTGAGGCTAGCCTCCTTCCTGCCCGTTCCTTTCCAATCACTGACAATTTAAAAATCACCCCTTGCCAGGAGCCTGCTCTGTAATCCAATTTGCCACACGTTTTGTCAGTCTGACCACCCGGCTTCTCGAGGCAGCTCTACCCGCATGCTTGGGGAACCAGAGAGCGAGGAGGGGCAGAGCATGACCCACCCAGAATGGAGCAGGGAGGAGGGTAGGGCCAGGCACAAGGACATCCCACAGGGACAGCCTGGGCACTTCCCGGTGCCAGCAGACAAAGCCAGCATTCATAGCAGGGCCTGCAGCTGCCAGCCTCCAAGCCAGTGGAGGCAGCCTCTGGGGTCCAGCGGCCAGATGCTCTGTGTCTAGGAATCCACTAAAGAACAGAGGGCGGGGGGCTTCCCTGCCTTTCAGGCAAAGCTGGTGGCTGGCAGAGAAAGGGGGAGAAGGAACTGGTAGGGGACGTCCACATATGTCATGCCCACCATATGATCATGGCAATCTCTCACGAAGCTATTATCATTCAAAACTTGGAAAGGGAGGAGGAAACTGTGGCACTGGGAAAAGTGACTTGCCCAAGATCATGCGGCTGGACGTGAACTTGAATCCCAGATCTACTAGCTCCAAAGCCTCTATGCCACGCTGAGAATGCAGGAGTGCTACCCAGGCCCACCTCGTGCCCCTGAGAAGTCGTGGCAATAGGGCACCTGCTCTTCAGGGCTCTACCCACTTGGCTACTGAAATGGTCCCAGTGGCCCTGTGGAGCGCCACTCTTTCCTAATCTTGTATTTTGAGAAAATAGCCTAGAGTGACCCCTGGGTTCTTTCATGTCCTTGCAGTGAGGCCCAAAGAGGGGCGATGACTTGCCCAAAGTTATAGCATCTGAATTGGCTGAGTCATTTGTGCTCCAAGATTGTAAACAGGAGGTGAGGGTCAGAGGAGGCAGGGTTGAGGAGACATAAAGCATCTTCACAAAGAAAGAATTTTTTGAGCTAAGCCTTGAAGAACAAGTTGGTGTCATCAGATTGCAGATTGCATGGAGAAGGACTACAGACCAGGAGGGGAAAAGAAAATGGACAAATTGCAGAAGATGAGAGTTAGATTGGGGAAATCACAAGTTCTCCTGTTTGCCTGGAGGGTAAGGCAGAGAGAAGGGGTGGTGCAAGGTGAATTCGGTGGAGTCAAAGCCATTGTGAAATTGGACATAAAAGGTTGGCAACGGGAAGCCAGTGAAAGCTAGGTTTAGGAGAGAGAATTTCACAAGGAGTCATTACAGCCATTAAAAAAAAGGCCTTTAGTTTGTTTTAAAAAAAAAATCATTCTCTAGCTCTATTTATCTAAATAAGGAACTTTCTATACCTTTGGAACATAGCAGATCTGAATTTGAATCCCAGATTATCTTCTCTAGGTTTGTGGAGCTCTGGATGAATGACTTAGCTTCTCTAATCCTTAATTTCTTTATCTATAAAATAAGAATCCTCAAATCTCTCCTCCCGGGTGATTGTGAGAATCGAAAGTAATTTGTGTAAAATATGTAGAGAGTGCCTGAGGCCATGGCTAATGCCCATGGCTACATAAAATGATGATGATGACGATCATGTGATGAAGAAGAAGAGGGAGAAGTAGCAGTGGTGGCTGCGGAGGTGGCCAAGGAGGAGAAGAAGGAAAAGAATGGTTCGGACGAGGCAGTTAAAAAATTCTGTTTGTAGAGGAAGTGCACTGCAGTGGTGGGCACCGTGGACTCTGGGCTGTGTGAACTTGAGCAATAACTTAGCATCTCTTTTTTCCAATTTCCTTGCTTTTCGTAAGGGGGTAGTAATAGAGCCTCCTAGAGTTATTGTGGATTCCGTGAGTTAATATACAGAGAACACCTGAAGTGTGCCCAGCACAGAATAAATTCTCAGTAAACATATGGTATTATTATCCCAAGCCCATGGCAGAGCAGCTTGAAATGGACAGTTTGGGAGTGACTTGTACAATTTGATGAAAAAAATGTGGTTCGAAGGAGCATCCCTCATTAGCCCACCTCTCAACTGGCTGTATTTTTCTTTACACACTGTCATTGCCGCTGCTGTATTTTACATTCATTCTTCCTTGACTCTGCCTTTACTCGCTGGACGCTCCTTCTCAGTCTCATGTGTTGATTCTCCTCCTCTCTCCAGCCTCTAAACATTGGGGTGTTCCAAGGTGCAGACATCTTTTCTTAGCCCTTAGGATGTGTCATCCAATATATTGGCTTTAAATACCACCCGTCTACTAATTTCCCAACTTATATCTGTAGCCTGTCGCCTGGGCTCAAGACCTGCAAATCCAACTGCTCATCCAACATCTCCATTTGGATGTCTAATAAACATAGTAAACTTATTATGTCCATACCAAGTTCTTTTTTTTTTTTTTAATATTCTGTGTTTTTAGAGTTGGGATCTTGCCATGTTGCCCAGGCTGGCCCCAGGCTCCTGGGCTCAAGCGATCCACCCACCCCAGCCTCCCTGGTAGCTGGGAGTATAGGTGTGGACCATCGTGCCAGACCCATAACCAAGCTCTTATCTCCACCCTTAAATCCACTTATTCCTCAGTCTTCCCCATCCCAGTCAATTCATACTCAACGCTTCCAGTTACTCAGATGGAAACTTGGGGTTCATCTCCTTCTTTCCCTTTCCATAGCTCCCCTTCACTCTGTTAGCAAACGGCTCCACCCTCAGAAACATGGCCAGGATCTGACTGCTCCTCTCCACGTCTGCTGCCTCCACCTGGGTTCAAGCCACCATATCCCCTGAGTGCCTCCTCACTGGTCTGGCTGCTCCTTTCCCTGCACCTCCTACAGAGTCAGAAGCCAGAAGGATCCTTTAAAAAAAAACACACGGCATATCCTGGCCCATACCTGCTCCAGCCTTCTCACAGCTTGCAGTCCCTTCACGGTGAGAGTGGCAAGTCTTTTCAGAGGCCTGTCCCCGCTCCCCTGACCTCAGCGCCCGCAGCTCTCCCCCGCCGCCCTCTGCCCCAACCACCCTGGCCTCCGGCTCTTCTTTGAACACGCCACCGCCGGGCACAGCTGCCGCCGGGCACAGCCCTGCCTGAGAGCCTGTCACGTGCTGCCTCCTGCGCTGGAAGATTCTCCACTCAGAGAGCTCCACGGCTCACCCCTTGCTTCCTTTAGGTCCCTGCCCAAGTGTCACCTTATCCGTGTGGCCTTATCTGACCAACCTTGACAGCTGAGCAAACATCCCACCACAGCGCTCTCTGCTCCTGTTACCCCCAACATGGCACTTACCACCTGCTGACATGTTGTAGATTTGCTTAGTTATTTCCTTATCCGTCTTCCCTCCACAGAACGTACGCTCCGTGGGGCTGTTCTGATCATTGTCCTGTGCCTACCATCGCCACAGTGCCTGGGATGTGGTATCACGCAGAGAATATCTGTAGAAGAAACGATTGAATGAATAAATAATGAATTAATGATTGGGACTCAGAATTGTCTAAGGAGCATTTTAAAAATACAGATTTCTTGAAAAACAGATTCTTGGGCCCAGGAGGGACAGAGTGAGGTCGAGTCTCCAAGGGTCCCAACCTCCCTGGGCTACAGAGTTCTCCCCTGCAAAATAGAGCTACTTCTTTAGACCTCTCAGGGCTGTGGGTCAAAGTAAATAAGGCAACCTCTATGTAAAAGCGCATAGTGCCCTGTCAAGCATACAGAAGGTGCTTAACTATTGGGACACTCCTCTCCATCAGTGGACGATAGATTCGGGGTCATGCGGGTGTCAAGTGGGAGCACTGGGACTAGAGCCCTTTGGACTCCTGGTCTGGGCCGTGCAATCTCACACTCTCTGTCCACTGCTATGCTGAGGGAAGTCCCTGTCCCCACCTACCCTCCTTCTACCCTAGCGTCTGAAATGCCATTCCTCTGCATTGCTGGCCAACTCAGCCACATGCCCTGTGGGCCCCATTTGAAATCAGTGCCACAGGATCAAGGGACATAGGGTCCTCCCTCTTGGGTTCCCTTCTTGGCATGGACCAAACCTGCCCCCAGTCTGCAAATTTGCCCGCGAAGCTTCAAAGCCATCCCCTTTCTGCCGATCCTGAGTCCCCACCCCTGCCCCTGGGCCTCAGAGCCCCAGGAGGACCACTGTCGGAGACACCCCCGGGCCCTCGCCCAAATAGGAGGTGAGGTCAGAGAGAGAGAGAGAAAGGAGAACTCTCCTGCAATTGACAATAGAGCCAGAAGCCCTACCGTGCTTCTGCGCTGACACTAGCCACCCATCACTCCTCCTTAACACCCGCTGGCCTTGTGATCCCCACCCCCGGCACCCTGACCTCACTGATTGCTTAGCCCTGCTACAATTCTCAAACGATGGATGCTCCTGGCAGGAAGTATGTAAGCTGGCTCAGCCCCTGCACCATCCCCTGTGGTTTGGCTCCAACTTCAGGAGAGGCAGAGAGGGCCCAGTGGGGGCTCTTCCAAGTGTTCTTCCTGGCCTGGCATCTCTGGGGCTGTGGCCTTTCTCTGGGGCCTCCACATCCCCCGTGGTGTGACCACCCTCACTGCCTCACCCCGTCACCTCCACCTGGGAGGACACAGATCTTTTTCCAGGTCCCTGCCCCCAACATCTGCCCGATGCCCCATATAAATAAACATACACAATCACTTAACTTTCTCTTTTCGATTTCCAAATCATTTTAGAGGCTTTGGAGCCAATCTTCCCAGAGCCCCAGAGTACAATCTCTGAGGATTAGAGTCCCAACAGACCTCCTTCCCACAAAGAGAAAGCACATGCTGCTCTGAAATGTGCTTTTCTCTATCATTTATTTTCCCCTTCTCCCCCTCAAAGATAAATCCTACAGTGTATTTAGGCTTTGCAAGTGCTTTTCAGACATGCCACATCCTTCGATCGCCGCTGGCCCTGATGAACACGTGATTATGCCCATTTTACAGGTGCGGACACCAAAGTGCAGGGAAAGTATATGACACGCCTACTCCATGCAGATGAGGAGCTGGCAGAGCCCAGATGTGAAAACCAGGTCTCAGGGAGGAAGGGAAGGTTTTAACAAGATTCCCCTCTAGCCTCAAAAAAGGCCAACTCATTTTTTATTGTAGTTTTTTTCAGTGGTGTGCTGGGCAATGTATGCGGTAACCTGTCCCTGTGAGCCTCTTGCGTTTTGCAATGCTGCTTCCTGCTCACACAGACACACGCATGCACACACACACGCACACAGCCAGGAGCTTGCCCAAGGGGCAGGCCCATAAATGGCAGGGCTGGGAGCCCCTCCCAAGTCCTGCTTTGCTACTATACCCTGCTGTGCCAGAGAGAGAGTCCCAGTGGGGATTCTGGGAACCAACTAGCTCCGGGAGATGGATTTCTCAGTGCTGATGGCAGGATTTGCTTTGTACTTTGTACTTTGAAGCTTTCCTCCAGGTAGGAGGTACTGAATGCGTACCCCTCCCTCCAACCTGTTTGCAGAGAGGGCCAGGGTCTCTGAGCAACATTGCCTTGCCTAGATTTTGATTGCAAAGGAACCAGACCCCTCTCCTCCACCCTGTCCTGGGCAGGAATGCTGTCCTTAATGGATGCCTTGCAGTTGCATTTACATTTCCCCTTATGTTGATTCTCTGTGGTAAGAATCCACATATTCTAGGCTAATTTGTCAGAAAGCAGAGCGTGGCCTGCCTGCCTAGCTGTTTATTTCGCCAGTGCTGCTAGGCTGCCCGTTTTGGGGGGTTTGTTCTTTGGGCAGAAAAGGCAATTATGGAGCACCGTGGGAGGCAGAACACGCTGAAATCCTCCTGCTCCCTGCAATCCAGGTAGCTTGTCCTGGCTGGGTTTGTCTGCATTGTGGGCTCAGTTTTTTGCTCTCTGTAGGTTGCAGGGACTGAGCCTCCCATCAGCCTGTCCCCAAACTGGGGCCTCAGGGTTGCTGCTGCTTCACCTTGCTTATGCGATCAGCAGGTGCTAGAAACAGTCTTCTTCTCATCAACATCATTGGTGACATCATTTCTGGCTCCATATTCTTCTAGTACCTTAGCCGAAGGAATCCAGACCTCCTTGGGAGACAGCAGAAATCTGATTAATTTATTTGGAATGTGGCTCATGTGGTTTGAAACTAAGAGAATTTGGGGACAACCAGAGACCTCTCCATGGTGCCCAAGCACCCCTTGTGCCTTGCACTAAGAATACGCTCCCAAGATAGATTGTAGAAGAGTTGCAAGTCAACAACCACCACTGCAGCAATGGCAACCATGCTTTACTGGAAAGGACATCTGCTTTAACACCACGCAGATCTGACCTGGAATGCCAGCTCTGCTTCCTACTAGCCATGTGACCTTGGGACGGCTACGTGGCCCCTCTGCCCCTCTGTTTCCTCACCTGTAACACGAAGTGATGATTCCTACGTTGCAGGACTGTTGCAAGGAATAAGTGGCATGACACCAGTAGAGTGTCCTTCGCACAGCACGCACTTGCTACATTTTCAATTAAAGTGTCTTCCTGTGCATCCTGTCATCGGACCCTCACAACAGCCCTGGGAGCCAGCAAGGCAGGCTGGAGTTACTCCCACCTACAGAAAAGAAACGGAAGCCCCAGGAGGTAAAGTGACTTGTCTGTTGGTCACACAGCAAGGAAGGGAAGAATGAGGTATTGATATTGTCTGATTGCAACCTCCAGGTTCTTTTCAATTAGGGGGCTCAGGCTCATAAATCACCTTCCCAAAGCTCATTCTCAAAGTAGATTCGGGTACCAGAGACACACTCTGCCTTTAACTCTTGCTGGCCCTCTGTGTATCAGAGTCTGCCGTTCCTGGGGAAGTGGGGTTTGTGGCAGGTTCTTGGTGACCCTCCTGGAGGCCCTCTTAGCAATTTGGGACCTCTGGTTGGGACTCTTTCCACCCTTTGATATTTTGGTTCCCTGGGATCTTTTTGCATTTGCTCCCATTGTTTTACTCATCAGCAGGGATGTCGTCACTGGGAAGCAGGACCCTTGATCATGGGCCCCTCCCTCTTGATTTTACCATCCTGAAGAATAGGAAGGTTGAAGAGTCATGTCAGGACAGTTAAGTCTAGGTTTATGCTACCTGAGATGCAGGTTCCCTGGCAAGGACATTGCCTTCCCAGGCTATGTGGTGCCTGGCACCCAGGTCCCTCCAGGGCCACCCTGTGGGAATTTGTGCCATGGCACAGGTCTTGAGCTGAGACAGGTGAAGGGAGAGCAGAGGAGAAGAGCCAGAAGAACAGTAGATGGAGTAGAACCTCCATCACCAGGGAGGAGGGAGGTAAAGACAGTGGCCAAAGAAGAAACATCCAAATAATGGGGTGAGATGAAGCCTGAAGTGGAGAAGGAAACAAGAGGTGAAACATGCAAAGGGTCAGCAGTAAGATGGAGAGTAGAAGGTGGTGGAGCTTAAGACAAGCAGCTCAGTACCAAGGCTGTGAAAATGCTCTCCTTGTTTCTTTTCATTATCTAATGCTGCATAACAAGTTGCCTCAAAACTCAGTGGTTTAAAACAACTGTTTATTAAGCTTACACACTCTTGGGGTCAGGAATTCAAATAGGACACAGCAGGGAAGGCTTGTCTCTGATCCTTGAAGTCTGAGCCCTCAGCTGGAAAACCTCCAGGGCTGGGGGCTGGAATGATCTGAAGTTTCGCCTATCGGTGGTTAATGCTGGGAAGACTGCAACAGCTGGCAGCTGATCTCCATGGGCATCTCTTTGTGAGTCACCTTGGACTTTCCATGTTGTGTCTCCAACATGGCAGCTTTGGGGTAGCCAGACTTCCTACTTGTCAGCTCAGGGCTCCCAAGGTGCATGTTGACACCAGGTGAGAACCACTTTGCTTTTCACCACCTAGACTCAGGAGTCGTGCAATGCCCTTCCACTGTGTCCCCCTGGTCAAGGAAGTTCCCAAGGTACACTGGATTTAAGAAGAGGGGCCATAGATTTCACTTCTTGATGGAGTGTCATGTCACAGTGTAAGAAGAACTTGTGGGATGAGATACATATCCATGAGGCCATCTTGGAAAATATGATCTGCCACCTCATCTAAGTTCTCTTCTGGATGGTACCATCTCATGCTACAGTGGTCAGCTTGGTTGGAAGCATAAAAACATAAACATTGGACCTCCCCTTGAAAGGAAGGGAGCTAGAGAAGAGAATACCCAAGCTTGGACAAAGGAGGTGCTTGTCATAGCCCTTTAAAGAAGAATTAAGCAAGGTCAGAGAGCCTCGCTATCATGCACAAGAGCTCTGCACTCTTCTGTCTCAGCTAGGTTATTGTTCTGTTTTGTGGTGGTTGTCAGCATTGGTGGCAGTCTCATCTTTGCCGATGTTCCTTAGTCTTTTTACTAAAGATCCTTCTGAAAACCATGCCCATGTTAGTGATGCTGAGAAAGGCCAGAGGAAGCCTCTGATTTTGCTCACAGCTGAGTCAGAGACAAGGAGGAGTGGGGACCGCTGACAACAGGATGAAGGGGCAGGTGTCAGAGCAAGCCCCCAATGGCTGGTGGGGAGGGCTTGCAAATTCAGGGCAGCAAAGGTGCAGGTGCCCCTCCCTCAGTAACTCCCCGGAGATCTTGTCTTAGCTCAGCCCCTGGAGCATTTTGTATCTTGCTTCAGTGAGATTCTTATACAGGTAAAAGCAACCAAGGATCAAGGTAGAAGCACATCAAGGGAGAGGTGAAACGCCAGGGGGGGCAGTGCCGCTGGCAACAAGTGACACGTTTCCATGCCAGAACATTCCTCAAGGGAGTTTGCAGAGTTGAGTACTTTGGACGTTACACACTTCCATTCTGTGTATCTCCTCTCTGCCCTCCGCACTCACCTCTGAGCCTCTGGCCGTCTCCCTGCTCAACCCACCTGAAGATTGTATCTGAAGACTGTATTTCCTAAGAGCGGTCCCTGAAGGAAATGCCAGGGAAGCGCCAGCACGAAGGAACATAGAGTCACAAAGAAACAGCCAAAGGTCACTCTTCATGCTCCATTACCCTGCAAAGATGCTAATTCAGCGGGGCCTGGTGGACACCCTTTGGCTGGCTGAGTTCTAGTGATTCTTATTGCACCCAGCACACAGGATATGCACAATGTTTGCTACGTTTCATCAGCACGGGGAATGTTTCATTCATAAAACAGCAAAAGTGAACATATTTGCCACCCACAGCATTTGCTGC
Organism: Mirza zaza; assembly: GCA_008750895.1. NCBI lineage: Eukaryota > Metazoa > Chordata > Mammalia > Primates > Cheirogaleidae > Mirza > Mirza zaza. The sequence continues at coordinate 38,889 of VSMD01109956.1, forward strand.
CCAACAGAGAGTGTGCTCATTGCAAACATTCTTCTTATTATTCATTAATGAGGGGTACAAGGTTCTCAAGGACTCAAAGCCCAATTCCATTCTTGTCCTGTGCTGATAGAAATGCTATAATTGGACCTTGAAAGTTATATTGCATTTATTTTTGTCATCTCTATACTCACTCAAAAAAATATTTGTTGACTATTGCACTGTGAAGACACAGAATTCATGCTCCTAGTGGCAAAGCAATCGAATAAAGAAACGTAGTGGATGTTATAGGTTAGAACACTGCAGCTATGGGATCATAAGAAAGGACCCCTGATCTAGACTTGAGGAGAGAGGTATCAAAGAGGGCTTCCTGGAGGAGGTGACTGCTGAGCTGAGTTTTGAGTCGTGAGTAGGAGTTGGCCACGAGGATAAGAGGACAGAAGGGATGGCAGTGCACATGCAGGTACCAAGGCGTGGGAAAGTAGGGTGCCTCCAGGGAACTGAGCTTAGCCTAGAGTGTCCAGGGCAGGAGGGAGGAAGTGTCAGGGAAGGGGATGAGGCTGGAGAGAGAGAGACAGTGAAGAACTCTGAGTGCTTTGCCCAAGAGTCTGGGCTTTCTCTAGAATTACACAATCATAAAACTAGCTTAAAACTTGAGCTTTCATTTGAATAAAGTCAGCGAATTGACGGGCACCAAGATCACCTCTGAGAGTAAATGCTGACGAAGTTGTCCTGGCACCAGTCAAGAGCAGGGCTCCACTGCTGGCCTTTGCTGTCCCCCACACCATGATGGGAGGGTCAACGAGCTGGAGGCAGACGGCTTCTGCTCTGCTTCCGGCAAGTTCAGCCTCGCCAACCTAGTAGTGGCTGGCCCTGACCTCAGGTGTAAGCCTGCCTCCAGCCTGGCTGAGCTCACCACCCCACGCTGGACCTTGGAATGTGCCCACTCCTCCCTGCCCAGCCGGACATTGCTGGGGCCCCTCTGGGCGAGTCCTACCGTGCCAGTGTCCTTGCTCCTGAAATTTGGCTGTAACTAAAGTTTAGTAGATGTTTTTCCTTTTCACTCTGACCTCAGCTACTGCACTTGCCCTCTAGCGACTGCTCACATCTTGGAATTAAGGGCCAATGAAATAACAAGGGGACAAAAGGAGATGGGGGGGGCATCAGGCTTAACCTGTTGTTATAGCTAATGGCCAGGAAGGAGAAGTGACTTCCCCAGAAAAGAGAGACTCATCTGAGGGTCTTCTACCGCTCAGGCCAGGGAGCATCTCATGCATGGCCTCTTCTAGCGACAGGAATTGACAGGCTGACAAATGCAGTGAGTAACAGGCACTCACGACTTGAACTTGGAATTATTTTTAGACACCTCCCCAGAACTGCATAATGAATTGAATCTCTAAATTGAGATTTATTCAGTCATTCAACAAGCACCACCTGAGTACCCCCTACTCGGGAAACACTAGGGAGCCAAAGGGAAACAAGACCCAGTTCCTGCCCGAGGAGGCTGCATCTGAATGAAAGAGGCAGATGACAAATATGAAAATCATGCGGCGTGCAAAGAACTCGAACAGTGACAAGCAGCAGGTGCCGAGGGGGCTCAGAGGAGGGCCTCGGAGTGCCAGGGAAGTACCCAAGCTGGGTCCTGAAGAGTGGGTGGGAGTTAGGACAAGGAGGGGGACAGAGGCGGAGGGCTCCACATGTGTGAATTTGGAGACATCCAAATGTGCTTATGAAACCATGGTCACACAGAAGCAAGGGGGTGATGACAAAGGGCTCTGGCATGATGCCACCTCCAGGAAGGGCCTCATATCCATGTGAAAGTCCTTGTCACTGGCCCTGATGGCCCATGGCTGGGTTTTAAGCAAGGCAGGAAGATGACCTGCTCAGATGTGGACCTTGGGAAGCTCAGCCTAGATACCTTCCTGGGGGGGTCAGGCCAGAGGCAAGGAAACTTATTAGGAGGGCTGTGCAGTGCCCAGACACTGTAATGAAGGGTCTTTGTGGCTAAGCCATTGCTCAGCTCCTGAAAACTGCCATGACTTTTGCAAAGACACCAAGAAAAATTAGTGGAATCATAGGATTTGGTTTGGAAGTCCCATTTTTACTGGTCTTGAGTCCTCAAAAAGGTTATGTCATTTCTGAAAACAATGCAGAGAATCTCAGAGCATCAAGTCCAACTCCTCTTTATCAGAATGAGAAACTGAGGCCCAGAGGAAGGAAGTGACTTGGCCAAGGTCACTCAGTTACGGCCGGCACCTTGCCTCCAAGTAGCCCTTCGACCTAACACCAGAGAAGCCACATGGTGCCCCACGAAGAGTCCCAGACTGCCAGCTCCCATTCTGGCCCTTCTCCTTGTTCACACTGTGTTTTTCAACACGTCACTGCCCTCCTCTGAGCCTCAGTTTCCCCATATGTTAAAAGAGAGTATTGGGCCAGGAAGATCTCTGTGATTACTTCCAGCTCTGCCATGGGATGTGTCCATTATCTCATGACGAACGAAGACTAAAAACCTAAGCAGCTTCCAGACTGTCTCTGGCCACTTGCTACAAGGGAGGCTGGTGGCAGGTGGTGCCCAAAGCCCAGGTGGCTGCCCCAGGAAAGAGTGGAGGGAGAAGCATTAACATTCCCCCCCGATGCGCGCCCGGAAGCTTGGAGGGCCCAGATGGGGAGGAAACAAGCAAACCCTCTGACGCACGCCCAGCCATAGATCACCTTAGAGAGCAGCAGGCTGCTCCCCTGTTGCCGTGGCAACTTTTCTCTGGCTTCTGGTTTCCCAACACGCAGTCCCCAGAGAGTGGGGCCCAACTGACCTGCCGGTGGGGACCAGACAGACCAGGGTGGGTGGTGGAGGGACATGGCATTGCTGGTTAATGGCCGAGGCCACACAGCTCGAAATGCAGGGCTGGGACTATGGCCCAGGTGTGTCCAGCTGCTGTAGTCCTTCCTCTACAAACGCTGCCTCCCAGCAGAGCTTGGGAGAGGTGGGAGCAGAGAGGAGGATTTTTTACATTATAAGTCACCCTGGTATTATGAAAACTCAGTTTTCCTCTAGCATTCATTTGTAGCAGACAATAGAAAAGCCACTCTCTCCTAGTCCACAGCGAACTTGCTGGGTGACCTTGGGCAGGTCACTTAACCTTTCCAGGCTGTGCTTTCAGAAACTGTAGACTAGAGCTAATGATGCAGTTCGGAGAGCCACAAGCAGGCTCTCTCCTGCTCCACCCCGTGCCCGAGGCTCTGGGAGTGAGTCAAATGAGACATTTGAAGAGTCTCTGCTTGGGAAATGACAGAGTCTTTTGAAATGTAAAGGTTTACGAGTGATCTCATTTTTCTCCCCCATCATTATCGATGCATTTAAGAGCTGATTTTCTGGGCATTTCTTCCTTTATAGAAAAAAAAATGCTTTAGGGGCTCATATATTAGGTAACTGCCGATTTTAAATCAGGAGGAAATAGAAGCAAAGCATCTCTGAAATTATTATCAAAGTCATTAAGAGGATTTTTCTTATCAGACTTCAATTTACACACAGACACAGTTTTAGGAAGACATCTGTTTGTGTAAGGTGGACAATTCCAAAGCCGATATGGCACCCCCTTGGGATAGTATCAAATCACTTCCTCCCTCTCTGCCTCCCTCCTCCCCTCTTTTCCCTCCCTTCCTTTACTTATTCAGTAGATGCTCATATGGTGCCCACTCCAGTGATTATCAGCCAAATGCATTTGAAGAGCACCTGTTCCACATCAGGCACTGTACTGGGTGCTGGGGATACAGTGGCACCAAGCAAGGTCCCTGCCCTGCAGGGGCACAAGGGCCAGTGGGGACAGGGTAGGAGCAGGGGCTCCTCACCCTTTATCTTTTCAGCTTTCCGAAGACCCTGTGCGGAAGGCGTTATTACTGTGATTTTGGAGGTGCAGTACTGACACTCCCCGGTTAAAGTGCTCTCTTACCTGCAAGGTCTCTGCTTTGAGCCTGTTTAGACTCCTGGCCTTCCCTGCACGTGTCTGCCCCCCCCCCCGCCCGCCACTCCACCCCCCCACCCCCCCACCCCCCCGTGCCCCAGAGCTTGTCCCGCAGACCTGACCTTCCCCGTTTCACACTGGCAGCATCCAGTCACCGCCCCCAGCTCCTTCCTTGTCTTCCTCTCCCACCTGACTGCATTACAGTGTCACCACCTGTTTGCTTATCCAGACCCCCTCCAATTGCTTCTTAACTCTAGGTCTCTGGACCGCTAAAGCATTTACAGAGAGCCTTCCAGGAATTCGAGACTCCCTATAGTTTCATGCAAAAACTTCGGTTGAATGAGAACAAGTACATTTTGAGGGAAGAGGGGCTCGATCATTCATCAGATTCTCCAAGGGGGTCAGAGCCCATTCAAGGTTGGGAATTACTACATTGGTCACCATCATTGCTCCCGTTTCCTCGTGCTTCCCCCACGGAGCCTGGCCTCTAATCTACATAGGAAGAAAGATGGAAGAAAAGGTGCGTGGCCACCACTCCCAACTAGTTCTACTACAAGAGGTTTAACACATAGCAGAACTAGCACCAACCCCTATATTCCCCTCTTCATGAAATGTGTCTGGAAGAGGAAAAGGAAAATAAAGAAGTAGTTGGAGGGACCATAAAGCCAAGTGAAGGTCAAGGAGGAGAAAAGACTCAAGTAGATACAGACCCACTGCAAATGCCAGCTATACAGAGGAAAGCTTAAGTGGCAGGAGTTAGAAGGCAAGGACTTCATTACCTTCGCAAGGGTAGGAACCGTTCCAAACATCTTACTTTGTGAATCACAAACTGCAGCTCTGGACTTGGAAACTGGAGGTCTGGCGTCTAGACTGGACTCTCCTGCTCACCATCAGTATGACCTTGGGTAAGACTCTCCCAACCTCAGTCACTTCACCTGCAAAATGGGGATATCATCCTGGCCCCTCTTCCATGGTTGTCATGGAGCTCAGACATGATGCTGGGAATTAGCTCAGCAAGTGGGGCACTTAGACCAACACAGGTCACACGGACAGATCCCAGCATTGAAAAACCAGACTTCTAAAAGTTAGTCATTGTTAATATCTCCCACCTCTGTGTGCCAGTGGAGCTAATCAGATGCTGCAGATGCACAAAGCTATTTGGTTGTTACTCTCTCGACCACAGTCCCACCTCGCAGCCTCAGGACCACTTTGTACAAGCCTCTTCCCTCACCCTGCCTCAGTTGGATCTCAGTGGCCTCAGCCTTCCCACCAAGACTTTGGGGTTTGTCCTTTATGCCATTGCTCTTTCTCTGCACCGTCCCACACCACCTCCCATCCATATGGGTTTCCCATTTGTTCTCTGGGCCCAGTTCCCATAATGCTAGAGCCCATCTTACTGGGCATGCAGCCCATCACTGTCCTTCCTTAGGTGTTCTGTTTATCCTCCCTGCAAGGCGAGAACCTCCCTATCTATATGTTCCCCCCCCCAGCCTTTCCCAGAGTTTTGCCGTAGCTAGTGAGTGTAAGACCATCCTTCCCAAGCCCAAAGGACTGGGGTCAAATAAGGGTCCCAGGTCTCCCTGTGCAGGCAGAAACTCAGGCCAGAGATCTGAAAGCACTCTGAATTCCATAAAGGGGTCTGCAAATCCAGCACGGATTTGCTGTTCTCTTCATGGGTTTGGGGCAATGCTGAGACGAAGGGGGGTGTCTGTAGTCAGAAGCCCCTGGTGTAAGCTGAGCTGGTTGAAAGCAAGGGATTGCCTCTTTCCTCCTATCCCTAAGAGACGAGTTCAGTTTGGGGCTCCACCTGCACAGGAGTGAAAAATATATTTATACTCAAGAGAAGCAAGCGGCCATAGATCTTCTATATGGGAAGCAGTTTCCTTTTTATTTCCACCGCACGAAATGGAGCCCAGCCAATGAGCCAGGGTGAGAAAGAGATCAAGGCAGGTTTGTAAAATGGCCGAAGCTAAAAGCTCCATTTAATAAAACCTGAGAAATAAAATCGCTAAGAGCAGGTTACTGCCTTGTGCTTTCAAAAGAGAAATTGCATATTAGAAGATTGGAAAAATATACAAGGAAAGAGCTTAGGGTCTTCTGTCCGGGGGGGTGGAGGGGGGTGGGCTACAGGCAGAGGCAAGGGGTGCTCTGAGACAGGCTGGAGCCCACTCAGGGAGAGAGTTGTGTACATTGCTATTCATTCCACAGACATTTATTGAGCACCTGCTGTGAGCAAGGTAAGCACTGGACCTCCCCAACAAGGCAGGGCCAGTTTTACCTCTGTTCGCTAAGGCACTGCTTGCAAACACTGTCAGTCATTCAATTTCTACCCTCACAATGGTTGCCATTCCTGCAAGCTTGATTGTTCTGTTATTTATTCAACCGTTTATTTTACACTGACTTCCTTTTCAAATGTAAATACCAACAGGAGCCTTATCCATGAAATCATAAGTTTGAAGTACTGGCTATATTTTCGCTAGTGTATATTAAAAATAAATATGTAATCATAAAACCATGCTTGTCTAAGTTAATGCTGTTAATATCAGGTAGAAAGAAGTAAGTTTAGCTTTGTATAACAGAAAACCCTGAATAGCTGGCTTACACAAGATGGAAGTTCACTTTTACCAAACATAAATCTGGAGATACATGAGCTAAGGTGTGATGTGGCTGCTTTAGGTTTAACAGAGACGCAGACTGCCATGGTTCAGTGTCACCATCCCAGCATGTGTTTCCATTCTCAAAGTCACCTCATGGCCCAAGAGGGCTGCTGCGGCATTACCTATCACATCTGTATTCTGGGAAGGCAATAAGGTGCCCCACCTTCTTAAGTCAGCTCTCTTTAAGGAACTTTTCTACAAGTTTCCTGACATATATCTCATACATCTCTCAGCTAGAGCTTTGTCAGATGGCTGGTTATACCCAGCTTTTAAAGGAGCAGTTTTTGGTGCCTGGATGAAAATCCAATTCTAGGTATCTCTGGAGCCCTGAGCACCCCTGCTTCGCCTCCACGGCTTGTCTGAATGTTTGCCCTAGTTCTGGCATTGACTTTTAGCTACTTCCACCAGAACTTGAGCTTGGCCCTGAAACCCAGACCAAGTAGGTGGTGGTGGCCAGATACTATGGCTTCATTGTCAATCAACTCTTTGTTCTAAGATGAGGATCCTGCTTCAGGAATTCGTTTCATTGCCCTGGATGTATCTCCTTGGCCTAAAATCTAGACCTTAGCTGATACTGAGGATCAGTGCTACCTAGAAACCACTCCTACTAACTTACCTACATCCCAACCTTACACTCGACCTCTCAGCAACTAATTTCTTTTTGGGCCATGGTAGAGTTAGCTCTGCTCCCTTGGCCTGCCCAGTAGTATCTTTTCAACCTGCTCTGGCTGGCTCACCTGTTCCCCTCCTGCCACTGGGGCACAGAGCTTACCAGGTGGCCAAGCCATGCTGTTCGAATATATCTGGATCGTCTCTCTCTCCCTGTGGCCTTGGAGTTCTGGCCCCTCTTCCTGTTCCGCTGTTGCTGCTAGTGTTGCTTTTTGGGACATTTTTGCCTCTTCTACTGGCTCACATTGTTCCATGTTGAAAAAGAAAACACAAATAGTTCTCTGATTCTGTCTGCAATTGCTTCAAGTTCAATCTTTACTATTTTCCATTCCTGTACATCAAAGGATCTTCGAATAGGTGCAATTGTCTCCTAGCACGAACTTTTTCTGTTCATGCCTTCCAGAAAAATCTCTATACGATAATATGTAACATTATAGGAATTAGAGAGTAGTGAATGTTTAGCCTTTTATTTAATAACAAGTTTCATTGTAATGAAAGAAGCATAGTTGCCGAGCTTATGTATTATTTACTTGTCATCTTACCTTTTGCGACTCAATGTCCAGCACTTTGAGTGTGTCCAATACATGTTCATGAAAAGAATAAATACAGGAATGAATGAATGAATGATAATATTGCTCTCTCACTTTCGTGTCACAAGGGACTCTGAGTCCATAGGCCATGATGTCATTTCTACATATTACTATGAATCAGGAGGCACTTTATAAAGTGGAGTCTTTGGGATCTAGAACTTAGGTAGCAAACTTTTCCTGTAAAGGGCCAGATAGGAGATATTTTAGACTCTGCAGGCCATATGGTCTCTGTTACAACTACTCAATGCTGCCGTTGGAGTGAAAAAGAGGACAAAAAATATATAAACAAATGAACATGGCTGTATGCCAACGAAACTTTTCACATGTCAGAAAATACCCTTCTACTTTTGATTTTTTTTTAGCCATTTAAAACCGCAAAACCCATTCTTAGCTCACAGGCTGTACAAAAACAGGTGGTGAGCCACATTTGGCTGCATGCCATAGATGGCCGACCCCAGATCCAGAATATATAAGGTTGTCAAACTTTAGTGTGCATACCAACTACCTGGGATCCTTGTGAAAATGCAGATTGCCAGATCTTGCAGCCAAGGAATCTATTTCAGTAGGGATGGGGTGAGGCTTAGGAGTCTTAATTTTTAGAAAGCAAGTGATTCTGATCCAAATCATCCTGAGATTATACTTTAAGAAACTAATCATATTAATTAGGGCGGGGATAGGCTGCCCTAACAAACAGGCCCCCAAGTTTAGGCGGCTTAACACACCAGGAGTTTATTACATAAAGTCCTGGGTTGCTGCTCAGCTCGCAGGCGACTGTCTTCCACACACATACTCAAGGTCCCGGGGTCTCATGAGTTCCAGAGTCACCCTGGAAGGTGACATTCCTTAAGCAGGAGGGAGAGCGAGCATCAGGAGCTGTGCAGGTGGAAAGTTTATATGGGATGAAGGTTTATGGATGAAGTATGCACTGTTCCCACCACATTGCAAAGGAAAGACACTGGGGACACGGCCTTCCTCAAACTACAGAGAAGGTACAAAAGGTGATCTAGCCAGGTACCCAGGAAGAAGCTGAGAACCTCAATGTAGAGGCCTAGCTAGTGGTGCCCACCGACTGCCAAAGGTCTATCGGTGCAAATTTAACTCTGGTAAGCTGCTGCGGTGGGCAGCAGAAGATTTAGGTTGTAATATCAGTTCTACCATCCCTAAGTCATTGGAACTTGGGCTTTAGCTTCCTAACCTGAAAAAGAGGAATAACACCTGTCCTTCCCTCCCTCACTACACTGTGAAGCTCAACTGTATACCCTTGTGCATGTGTGAGGAATGAGGAGTTCAGCTCTGCTCGTGCGGACTGGTAGGGGCTATTCCTGAGGGCACTGAGGATTATGATCAGGTGCCTCAGTTTACTCTAGAGAGTGGTTCTCAAAGTGAGGTTCCCCGGATCAGCAGCATCAGCATCTTTGCTTGGGGAGCTTGTTAGAAACACAAACTCTCAGGCCCACTGAGTCTGAAATTCTGGAGGTGGAGCCCGGCAAGCCGTGTTTTAACAATCCCTACCTACAGGGGAGTCAGGTCTACACTCGAGTTTGAGAACCACTCCTTTAGACCGTCCCTAACCCCCAAGCTCTTCCCTACTGGAAGTCATTGAGGAAGGAAGGCCCTCTTCCATCCTCACAGAGGCCAGGACACCCTGGAGAGGTCTTGCTCTGTGACAATCTTCATACGGCAGCAGCAGTGAGCAACACACACACACACACACACACACACACACACCTCCTGCAACCCCTGGATCCCTGAGCCCCATCAAGCCCTCTGATTGCAGCACTGAAGAATAATAGCTCATTTTCCAAAGACCTAATTACATAATGAGGCATCCGTGCTCCTCGGGACTGTGGAGCTTCTTCCAAATCGTGCAGCCAGGTGTTGGCCCTGAGCACACCGGGCCGGGAGCCTCATTTGAATGCTATTAAAATAAGAGGTTAACAGGCTGTGGACACAGGCGCTGTCTGCAGTGGTGGAATTTTCAGCCCCGCTTCCTGCCCCAGCCAGGCAGCACGCAGCAGAGCCTGCTTGCAGAAGTCGGTGAGCCTGGGGACGCAGATCGTGCCACGTCACCGGGGCGCTCTAGCACTTCTGGTCCCGGTGTCTGCCCAGCATGGGTCCCTTCCTCTTCCGTAGCCCCAGACTCTGGAGGTGGCACAGGGATGGGGAAGCCAGGGGCCATAGATCTAAAACCCAGTCCCTCTGCTGAGTGGCTTTGCGAGCTTCCTCGAGCCCCCGAATTTTCCCCAGCCCTGTCTGAAAACATGGTATGATGGCCCATGCCTTATAAGGCCATCCTGAGGCCTCAGTAGAAAAGAGTTTATTAAAGTGCCTGGCCCAGCACCTCCTCTGACCAGGCCAGGGCTCACACAGGGGCCAGCTTCATCACCCACCTGCACCCCCCCTCTTCACCGTGCCGTGGTGAGTCACAAATGACGTGGAACTCTCTGACCTTTACACATGCTGTCTCCCTGCCTGGAACACTCTTCAAGCTTATCCCCCATTTCTGGTTGACTCCTACCCATCCATCAGGTTTCATCTTTGAAGACGCCTCCTCCAGGAAGCCTTCCCTGACCACTCCTCCCAGGCCCAAATCCAGGTTAGTTTCCCCTTCTTTGGGATCCCCTCTCTGCTGATATTTCCTAGCTTAGCATTGATCACATCGTCCAAGTTTCCCTTATGCTGTAAGCACTGAGCAAACAGGAAACCTGTCTGCCTTGTTCACCTGTAGGCTCATTGCCTGCCAGTTAGTAGGTGTGCAAAAAATGTCGAATGAATGAATCTCACCAGGGCGCAGGCTGTGATTGAGATAAATTCAATCCAATTCAGAAAACATTTATGAATCTTCTTCTGTTTATCAAGGGTCATTATGGGAGCAGAAGAAACCAAGACAGATAAAATACAGTCCCTACATTCAAATTATATACAATCTTAAAAGCTGTGCATTTAGGAAATGCAAAGGGGAGGAAGAAGCCCAGGTCTTTAAAGCCTCTAAAGCCCCCTACACTCAAGGACCCCATAACAAATCCTGCCCCAGGAAATTTCTCAGGAAAACATGTAATGGAAACCCAGGCACTACTGTACTGCTTTTTTGCTCAGGTGGGCTTTGACCCCAAAGTGCTTCTCTGAATCTGCTTCTCAAATTTCCATACATGGTCTTTGGTGTTTTCTGTTTTATCTACCACCAATTAGAACTCTGGATATACACATACACACATGGAAACATGCACAACTCCCTGTCCCCAACCAAGATGCGCAAGATACAGCCCCTGCCCACAGGCTGCTCCCATCCACGTGGGAAACATGTGCATGTCCTATTCTGCAGACATGTTTGAGCACCTGCTCTCTGCGGGACACAAGGTAGGTGCACGTGAGTGGGGAGAGAGGCACAAGGGGGGGAGCAGGGGTAAATTAAAGGACACGGTCTCTGCCCTCAAGTGGTCATTCCAGGAGGCTGACAAACTGGGGTAAATGCTGAGTGTGTAATCAGGGGAGCTGACATAGCAGTGGGGCCAGGAGAAGTGACATTTGGGTTGAGGTTGGAAGGAGTTGAGCCCACCAGGCCCACGGGAAAGCTGAGGAGAGAATGTCCCAACAGAGGAAGAGCCTGGCCCAGTGCTGGGATGAGAGGGACGCAGGGCACTTAGTAGGACCACAGCGCTGGGAAGCAGAGAGCAAGGGGGAGACCCTGGGGACCGGGCTGGAGGGACAGGCAGGTGGGATAGGCCCGGTTGAGGGTTTGGGGCCTTTATCCCAAGAGCGATGGGAAGTGACTGAAGGATGTTACGCAGGGAAAGGCTGGGTCGGGTTTGAGCGGTTGTGTTTCACGCTGGCTGCAGTAAAGGCGAGAAGACCAGTTAGGAGGCCACTGCCGTGGAGCGGGGATGAGGGGAGGGGTCTCCACTGGGGGAGGGAGGGTGGGGATGGAGAGCACGGGGAGGGACAAACTGAAAGACCATCATTGGGCGGAGGTGGTGAAGAACCCCTGATACACACAATAAGCGCAACCTTGATGGGGACCCTGCCCATGGTCAAGGTGACCCTGAAGAGCAAGTAATGACAGGTGAATCACACTGACACACCACTCTATTGTAAGGCCCAAAGAACTAAGGACCATAAAAGCTATTCAACGGCCTACTGTCACTCCAGGCTCCAGAATAGGAAAAGGAAGAGGTGACATTGGCTGGGAACAGACTTAAGGAACAGACCTGGGGGCACAGGAAGGGGGTGGAGTTTGGGGAGCAGAAGGCGCCACCACGGCGATGGGCCCGTCCAGGGCATGATTATGGAAGCGTGAAGGGTGCTGCTGACTTAGTACAATGTGCTTTGAGGGAAACAGCTGGCAGGGCAATGGGTCTGGAATGGAAAGAGTCTTAAACGCCGCATCAAGGAGATCCAATGCTATTTCATAGATTCGGGGAGCCCTTCAATCACAATGCAATTACTGGACCGTGAACTTGTGTGAGTCAGGACCCTTTGGGAGCTCAGAGTGGGGTGGGAGGGCAGACGTGTAGACGCCGGCGGCGGTGCAACTCTAGAGGGACGCACAGCGGGGGTGCACGGACATTCGCTCCGGAGTGGGGCACCGGGAAGAGAGAGGCTTGGCGTGGACCTGGAAGAATGCAGGGGGGTTCTCGAGATGGACCCCGAGAAGGAGAAGATAAGGGCAGGAGTGGAGAAGACCACTGGAGGCCTCAGGGCGGCGGCGGGCGTTGGGGGGGGCGCCTGAGCGTGGGAGCGCCAGGCGGGCTGGGGCCAGGGAGGCAGCGGCCAGGGCCAGGCGTGGAGGACACGGCCGGATTTCTCCCCATCTTGTGACGTTTCTTCTGGAAGTGGTTGGGAGGGTGGTTTGGACATGGTGCAGAAGCAAGGATCTGTTGCAGGGTTTTGAGCAACAGAACTAGGTGGATGATCACTGAAATACAGGTGGGCAGGGTCAGTGGGGCCCTGGGAGGTCACCTTCCCTAAATTTCCCATAGCACGGAAGCAGGGGAGGCGTGTAAGTCAGTCACAGGCCCGTCATCAGCGGGCTGTGAAGAGGGAGGTGAGAAGCCCCTCCCCACCCCACCCCACCCCCCCGCTGGAGCAGGGCGGTGGCCCTGGGGGATGGTGGGCAGACCACCAACGGCGTCTTCTGGAGGGGCTGGCATTGCTGGCCTATGGTTCCCAAGGAGAGGACAGCCTAGGAGAAAGCGCAGGTTGGCAGGGAAGAGTGGGAGCTCCATTCCGGGCATGCTGACTTGGAAGTACCTACAAGACGTCCAGGCAGAGGTGAAGTTGGAGACTCAGATGGAGAACACGGGAAGTTTGGGCTGTAGACAGAAGCTGAGGAGTCATCCTCAGAGGGGTGGCATTCATAGCCATGGGAGTGGATGCACAGTGGAAAGAGAAGAGATGAGGGGATGGGACAAAAACCTCGGGGAAGGACACATAGGAGCCAGGAAGAGCCATTGCAAAGGCAAGGAGTCCTGGGCACGCAGAAGGAAGACAGAAAAACTGAACCGTCATCCATCCTGCTCCTGTTCACATGGGCTTTCTGCTGGGGGACGGCCGGCTTGGACCCCAGATGTCCCTCCTTCTCCATCAGCATTGCCCCCAGCACCCCATGCCACCCCTATGTATCCCTTCTTCCCCTGCTCCAAATGCAAGGATAAAGGAAACCTTCAGAAAAAGCTCTAAAATGCCCAAGGATTACAAATCCAGGGTGCCAGCCCCCCGGGAGACGTTAATTTGCCCTGGAAATTTTGTCTGAGAAATAAAGTTGCATTCGGAATGCATTTCGGCGGCTCCACAATCAAGCATCTCATAATCACGGGCACGGCGTGGAGGTGGGGGCAGTGTGAGCCTGAGCACAGTGCTGCAAAGAGGCAGGGGTCCCTTTGGAGAGAGGATCCCGAGGAGAAAAGTACCCAGTAGGCTCTGCACCTGGGGGCATGCAAATGGGGACAATTCTGATGAGAAAAGGATGGGAAATCATTAGGCCTGCAGAGAAACACCTCGACCCGGAGCTAATGTGTCCTGAATGGCTTCTCATGGCAGCCTGAGAAGAAAGAGATGAGCATCTGGCTTGTGGCCCACGTGGACCTCCTGGCCCATCCATTCGCAGTGGGGAGGATCACGGTGCTCAGACCTGGAGCTGTTCCAAACAGTCAGTCTCCAAGTAGACAGTGGGCCCTTGGGGAGGGGACCAAGATTTGAGTCCAGGGCTTTCTGACACCAAAGACTGTGCTACTTTCAATGCTACAAGGGAAGTAGAGAGTCCTTACACTGAGGCCAGGGAGAACAAGAATTAGCCAACCCACCCTGAGAGGTAAGACAAGACACATGGAAACAAGGAAATACTGTGACATTCCAAAATATTTGAATCTAAAGAGATCATATTTTTGGAGATCCTTCTAAAGAGATTCAGGGATTTTTTGGGGAAAAAAACTGATATTATGGTGCTATCTCCTATAAACGGACAATATTTTTTCGGGGGGGGGGGAGTGAGAAGCTTTAAGGTTATCAGATTCTTAGTTTTCTGTGACTCATGGAAGATTGGCAGTTGCCGAGGTTCTGAGGCGCAGAGAGAAGTTATTGATTCAGTATTTCGGGGGGCTGCCCTTTCTCTTGGCTGGCCTAGCAGAAACGCACGCAACACCTAGTCCCAGCGTGACGAGCCCGTGGCCGGGCAGCGAGACAAACACGCAGCATGCAAGGCTGACCCCAGACGGCAGGCACGTAGGGATTGGGTGTGTTTTGGACACAGCATCTCAGTCGTGAGGATGGTAGCGAGAACCAGGCAAAACCCAGGAAGACTCCCTGGAGAAGGTGGGTTTGCCCCTAGACTTCCAAGAATGGATAAGATTTGGGCAAATTTCCAGGCCTATCTTTCTTGGAGCGCTATCCCTCCACAAGGAGGGTGGAGGGCTGTTACCACCACACTACGATATAAGAAGTTCCAGTTCCCGGAAGACGTTAGCTTAATGAATAGATATTTTCTCTACGTTGAGGTAGGGTATTTGGGGTTCATAAATTGGGTTCTTAAACTTGGGGCGCCGGCTCCCACTTATCTGCCGAGCGAGAGCTGTAGGTGACACGGAGAATGAACTGAGTGGAAATAAATGCTAATGGGGAGCCAGGAATGTGCCTTTCTTCAAAATATTTTACGTGCGATTATTTTCTTTCTGAGTCTCGGAGACCTGCGTACATATCATACAGCCGTATTTCCTGCTAGAAAAATCGTTCCTGGTATGAGTGAAAGAATTAAATACGTCAATATTTCATGGCATTTCACAAAGAAAACCGAGACTTGCAGGCGCTCTGCTTCCTAAACCACTTTGAAAAGCAGCGGGATAGATTGGGGCTGGGGGTGGGGGGAGAGGGAGAACGTTCTAGATGAGGGAGGCAGAAAGGACAACTGTGTCATAGAGGCGGGAGGGGGAATGCAGCCTGGGGGGGGGGGGGAATCGGCCCAGGTGCCTGGGGACCTGTGTTAAACCTTAAGATGCCACATGAATGGTGACCTCTAGTGCCAGAGGCAGAGCAATTTGAGACCCACAGTGACTTACTTCTGACCCAGTGTCCCCCCAACACCCCCCTCTGCCCAGATGCCTCCCCGACAGAAATCACAAACTGATGTGCATTGAGCAGAATTCAACCCCCACACGTCTCATTTAGTCCATGCAGTGCTTTACATTTTCAATTATTTACTGATATTTTAAAATGAGATGATTTACATAAAAATCCGGATTTCTGGCTTCTCTTTAAAAATCAGAAGAGAAGACGTTGGTGATGAGCCTTCTCTCTCGTATGACAACAATAGGTACAGGGGAGAAGCAGCTGCCCCTCCCCCTTCAGCACAGCATGGACTCGCGGTCCTTGCTACTCAAAGTGTGGTCCACGGACCAACAGCAAGAGCATCATCACCTGGCAGCTTCAGAGATGCCAAATCTCTCTGAACTCTAGCCCAGAGCTACTGAACCAGAATCTGCATTTGAGTGGGCTCCTCAGTGGGTTTGTTTGCATATTAGAGATTGAGAAGCACTGATACGGTTCCCTGCTGCGGTGTCTCAACCCAGCCTGTTTCCCTTATTGAGCTCAGTGGTCTGGCCTGGGGACACATGACATCCTTGCTCCAGGTCTAGTTCCCTCTTGCACAAGGTACCACCTAAGCCCCACCCCCTGGGCCACCACCTTGAACCTCAGGAGAGAAGAGACCAGCTTGAACCCGCCTTCCCCCAAAGGGCACTCATGCCCACACCTCTGTTCAGCTGGGGTCCCCACGACAGCCCACGCCCTCTCGGTGTCCGTCATTGTAGAGCCTCATCCCTTACTGTTCCGTTCATGCCCTAATCTCTCAATTTCCTATCCCTTCCCCCCTTTCTGTTGCGCCCTCTAGAGCTCGTGATCTATGGGCAGCAAACGCCCCAGCAACTACAGCCCCTCCCTGGACATAACCTTCACCTTCTTGTCCTAACTGAAGCCCATTCCACACGACAGTGTCACCTGCACCTCTCGAGTGAAGCTGTTTGTTCCCATTCTCCCATAATTCAAGGCCAAAGTGGGGTAGCACTTCCCCTCTTTTTGTCCACCTGCTGCCTCCTAACCACACATCTCTCCCACTTCTTGAGCGCTGATGCACATACACACACGTGTGTACGAGCACACATGCACACACACACACATACCCTGAGTTCCTTGGAAGTTAGTGGCATCAGGCTTCACCACCACCTAGATCTCCTCATTGCTTCCACTTTGGTCAGCCCCCCATCCACCTGTCTCACCGGGTCCTAACACTTCCATCATCATTCCCACCGACTTCCAAATCCACAGGGAAGGTCCATCCAGGCATTGGCCTTGCGGTTTCTTGATCTCATTTCCTCCAATAATCCGTTTCCCCCCACCTCGCCTCTCCGCTCCCCATCTCCCTGGTCATAACTTTGACCGTGTCCTTGCCAATGACTGCATCACCTTTGCAAAATCCTGACTTTAAGTATCCACTCTGATGACACCTTCTTGTCCTAGCAGCCCACCCACTCCAACTCTCATGCTGCTGCACTTCTGTTGCTCATCAGGGCTTCTAAACTGACGGCCCTGGGCGTCCCACCCCCAGTACCCTCCCTGCCTTTCTTTGATCACATGCTTTGTCCTTGTCATCACTCTCTGCCAAACACCTTGAATTCCTTTGCCACCTCTACTTCTTCTTACCTCTCAGGGCAAGCCCAGAGCACGATTAGATCTGACTCAGCATCTACTGCAAGTTGCCAGAGAAAAACACACATTCATATGTTTGCCTTTAAACTCATGGCCGAACGCCTCAAACTGGCAATCCTACCGCACTCTCCTCATGGGTTCACTTGCCTGTTCTTTGAAATGACTCTTTTACACCTTTTATTCTCTACTCCAAACTCCTACATCCTTCCCCCAAAATACTCACGCACATACTCACAGACAACTGCCACAGCCCTTATCAAATACTTGAATGCAATTGGATAGACACTCTCTCAGATTGCGCATACTGAAAAGATGCTTGTCTGAACCCATCTTCTCTGCCTTTCCTCTTGTTTCTATGGATGGAGTGTCCCTGATGTTTCTATGGATGGAGTGCCCCTGCTTCTTTCAAAAGCCACCCCTCCCCTGGTGCTTGGCAGCCCATTCATCTTTCCTTCCCAAAGAGCTTGCTTCTGCAATTCCACCTCCCATTCGCCATCCTTGCTCCCTTCCTCTGCAATCCTTTCCTTTGATATGCAAACACGGTCCCAAATCTGCTACCTGAAGCACAGGCACCCCGGTTCACTTTTCAGCCCTTTCCCATGCTCCCCTTCACAGCAAAACTTCCTTTAAGAAAAGGTGTCCATGCCCGTGTTTCCACCTCACATCCCTCTTTCCTGGAATGCCTTCTCCCTGGCTTCGGGGACTTCCAGTGTCCCCTCCCATGTCACTGACTCCTCGGCCTTGCTCTTTATAAGTCCCCCCTTCTTTGCTGAAACTCCGAATATGGGAGAGCCTCGGGGCTCTGTCTGGGGCCTCTTTCTCTTCTTTATCTGCATCCTTTTCCCTTGGTAATCTATATGCAAATGACGCCCAGATCTATATTTCCAGCTTTAATCACTTCTCAGAGCTCAAGTTGCAAATATCCAGCAGCCCACTTGACATCTCTGCGTGGATGTCTAACGGCATCCCGAACTCAACGTGGCCAGAGCAAAACTCTTGAATCTCAAATGTTCTAGTTCCTACCATATGTGCACATGTGCACACACACGTGTTTTCACACACACACACATCCCAAATTATTTCCCCCAGATTCTTTCCCATCTCAGAAAACGTCACCACTGTTCCCCCTGCCACAACTTTGGAGTTGCCCTTACTCCTCTCTGTCTCACTGCCCTCGGTCCCAGCCAATCAATCAACAAAGACCATTGCTTCTGCTTCCAAAGTACATTGGAAAATGCACACACGTGTCTCCACGTTTCTATCCGTTCTGTTAACACTTTACTGTAAACCACCATCACTTCTCACCACACCACTGGAACAACCTCCTGTGGTCTTTGGCTTCCATTCTTGGTCCCTTCCTTCCCTGGCCTCCATGCAAGCATGAGAGAGACTTTTTAAAATGCATATGTCAGACCATGTCACTTCCTTGCTTAAACCTACCTGTTGCACTTGGAAAAAAATCCAAACTCTTTCCTCCAGGATAATAATGGTTCAATCTTTACTTTCCTCTCCAATTTCATTTGTGTCCCTCTCCCTCTGGTTCACTACTGGAATATATCAATCTCCTTCCACCTCACAGCCTGTATACCAGTTTTTGTTTTGGTTTCGGGTTCCCTCTCTCCCTGGTCTGACTACACAATCAAAAGTAGCCACCCAATAGCTTATGAGCACCTCGCCCTGCCTTAAGGCTCTGTTCCATGTTTCCCACCCATATTTTTCTTATTCATTTGTTTATTGGCCATCACTTGAGCACAATGTATGTGAGGACAGGAGACCTTGACTTGCTCACTGCTATGTTCTCAGAGCCTAGGACAGTACCTGGCACTCAGAAAGAGCTCAATAGGTATTTGTTGAAGGAATGCATTAAAGAATGTTACTAAGAAAAAAAAAAGATTTCTAGTCTCCAACATTGCAAGGGTCATGTGTAGCCTACTCTAGAGAACAGATTCCTTTTAAGAATGGGAGCATTTTAAGAATGGGAGCAAATGAACACTTACTAAAATAGAAATGAGCCTTAATCTATACATGACAGCCTCCCTGGCCAGACCTCTATCTGGAAACACTTTGGTAGGCTGGAGTTCTGGTGGTTTATAAATTGGAAAGATCTTTCTAAACTTTTGTTTTGTTTTGTTTGGCTTTAAAAATGTTCTTTTGGTTTGCTAATTCAAGCTACTGTCTTCAGCCCAAAAGAAACAAGGTTTTGCTACGTATATATATAGTGGCATGACTCTCCTTAGCTAACAAGTTCCAGAAGTAGTGAGTTAATGACCTTAAAAAATGTGCAGGCAGGGTTAGGTGGGAGGAGAGACCACAGAGATCTGCGATAGTCAAGGAAGCCCCGTGATCACTGTTTCAACAGGTAATCTCATTTAAACCTCACCTTAATCCTACAAAACAGGGACTTTTTTTTAGCCCCAATTTACAGACAAGGAAACTGAGGCCAAGAGAGAATAAATGAGCTTGGCTCAGGGTTATTCAGTGATAAGTGGCCAGATCAAGATTCTAACTCAGTTCTTCTAACCAGGTGCTTTCCCCACTAGCAGCTGCCCCCACCTGCTGTGCCCCAGGAAACTACTATCTGCTCCAGTCCTTCCTGGTGTCCCTGTCTGCCAGACGACAGTGGCCACCAGCTGCAGGCCTGCGGGTGCTTGGGTACTACTGCAGGAAGGGTTCTCACTGCCCAACCCCAGACGTCCCTGCCACTGATCACCTGATAACTGGCACCCGATCCCCCTGCTTCAGGGAGGGGCTGGCCTCCTTCTCTAGCAGCCAGTCCAGGGAGTCATTCAACATTTTTACTGAGCATCCACTCTGTACTGGGGACTAGGGGGTTGAGGATGGGAGACTACAAAGGTGACTGAGATGTGGTCCCTGCCCTGGAAGAACTAATTACCTGCTGGGAAAGTTGGACATCTAACTCAGTTGTGACACCATCATGTGCTAAGTGCTTTCATGAGGATGAAACAGATCCCAGGGGAAGACAGGCTGGAGCACTCAGCCTGGAGGAATCTGGGAAGCTTTCAAAGAGGAGGTGTAGGCGAATCCAAGCCTTGAAGAATAGGAAATGTTTGCAAGACAGAGGAAGGCGAAGGACGGTCCAGGTGCACAGGGCACAGGCACAATGGCTCTTTAGAGGCCTCCACGGGGACCCACCAGGACTTTCACATAGAGAAGAGGCAGAATGACATCCGTGTGAGGACGTGGGGGCAGTGGGGTTGATGGTATGAGGACAGGGGCCCAAGCTGGTTCAGGATCAGGCAAGGCTGAGCCTGTGGCCCATGGGGCAGGGTGGACACAGAATTTTGAGCCTGGGGAATGCAGAAGGAACAAAATAAGGCCGAAGCTGAATGTCGCTCATACACAAAAGGCTTTGTGATACCGACAGCCAGTTGGAAGAGATGGCTGGAGGACATAGGAGCACACAGCAGAGAAAGGAGACACAAAACAGCAAATAGCACCCTGTGTCAGGAGCTTTCAGTCTGGCTAGAGAGATAAGGTTTGGACACCTGCAAAAATCAGCAACAAGGTGAGGCCATCAATGACAAGTGTCAGGGAGCAGCTTGGGCCATAGGCAGCTCATGTCCGGGGAAGTTGAACAGATTCTTGGAGAAGACAATGGAATCCACTACGAATCACGGAACTGCACTGGAGAGGATTAAAAGAGGGAGCAGGGGGGGGTCCTCTGGGCTTTGTTAGGGAAAGTTTCCTGGAGGTGGGGGGCGGTTAGTGCTTGCAGCCAGATGGTCCAGCCCTGGACGTGTACGCAGGCCCCCCTGGCCCCGAGTGATGGGATCGGCCTGAGAGTCCAGCCCATCTGAGGTGTTCACGGCCTCTGTCTGACCTGCTTTTCCCTCTCTCCCACCCCGATTCAGACGGCTCAGCCCTGGTCCCTTGCCGGGCTCAGCCTACCTCTTACCCCTCTGACCTGGTGCTTGAAGCTACTTCTGGACGCTGGCCTCACTTTGCCTGAAATTCACATGTGCCCCTTGGATGCATGCACGTCTAGTCCCTCTGAATAGCCTCTCAGGCCCATCCAACCCAGTCCCAGAGCCCTGCTCTGCCCGCCTGGCTCTATCCTGGTCCCCAGAAGGGGGTGATGGGGCAGCACCCTGGGTACGACCCACAAGGCAGGCCCGATATGTCATTAACAAGGAGGTGCAGAGGGGGAGCCGTGGAGAGGCTCTGAGCTTTGCCCAGGAGGCTCTGCCATCCTTGGACAAGCAGAAGTGATTGGACCGGGCTGCCTGTGTCAAGGAAAGTCACCCCTGTGTCCTGAAAGCCCCCCAAAACAGAGCGGTGGCTTTCCCAGCCTAAGCAGGCTGGGTTGAGTGTTAGTCATTATTAGTCCTAATGTGGATTTAATCAGTCAATGGAGAGTAAAACAGTCATTTGATTCCCCTGGGAGTGGTCGGGCTATAGAGGGGGCAAGAATAGGGGCCCTAACAATGCCAGGCAAAAGCAACACACACTCCCACATGCTCACACATGTAAACACACGTGTGTACATGTGAACACACAGACACAAATAAACACACAAGAATCACACACTTACAAAACATAAGCACACGCACATACACCTGCACAAACGTGACCATGAACATGCACCACACATGTGTACATACACATATGCACACACATCCCTCTACAAAAAGCCCATTTGTGCTTTAAATCCCTAGCATGAGAGTAAGAATTTCATAGACATTCCCTTCTCCTTTGCTGACTTCTGCACAGCAGGCCTCCAAGGAAGGGCCTTTTCCTCTGCACCATGCGAGTGGTGCTGTTTAGGGTCCCAGAAAGATCCTTTTTTTTAAGAGACACGGTTTCACTTTATCACTGAGGCTGGAGAACAGAGGCATGATCACAGCCTACTGGAAACTTGAACTCCTGGGCTCGAGCGATCCTTCCACCTCAGCCTCCTAAGTAGCTAGGATGATAGGAGTGCGCCACCACGCCCTGCTAATTTTTTTTGGTAGAAACGGGGTCTTGCTAGGTTGCTCAGGCTGGTCTTGAACTCCTGGACTCAAGCCATCCTCCCAAAGTGCTGGGATTACAGGAGTGAGCCACCGTGCCCAGCCCCAGAAAGATATAAGGCCATCTTCTACTAATGTCACCTGCCACTTGATGGTGGTATGAATTGATCTCTGTTTATTCACAGCACATTTTCTTCTGCTAAGCAACATTAAGTTTGAATCAAAATATGTGACTACTATGTAATTATTCTTGGTGCGACTTCCCTTTTGTTGCATTTTTCTTGCTATTTGTTTGCTCAGGAGTGGGCAGGGAGCATTTATCTCAAGAGATAATCAGTCTGAGAATGGTAAAGGAGAATTATCTGCCAGGAAAACCCTCGATTTAACCCACCCCCACTCCACTCCCGAGCCCATGCTGGTTTATCCCAAGAAGCACTAAGCTTCTCTTTGTAGAGGTTGCTCAACTGGGTGTCCACAACCCAATTTAGAGTCAGACATCCAGGCATTGCCCAAAATATGCTTGGTCAAGTCCTAGCTCTCTGGGCCTCACCTTACTTCTAAGTGAAAGGGAGAAGATTAGACTATAGTTAAAGTAACCATGAGGTTGGGGTAGATATTTGCCGAGCAACAATCCATGACAGATGTTAGCAAACCTAGAGGACCAGATAGTAAATGTTTCATGTTTTGCAGGTCATAAGTAGGGTCTGTTGCACCCACTCAGCTCTGGAGTTCTTGCTTAAAAGCAACCACAGACAACATGTAAACAAATGGACACAGCTGTGTCCCAATAAAACTTTATTGACAACAACAGGCATGGTTTGCCAACACCTGATTTAAACTATCACAGATTCCTTTCACTCTCCGGAGTGACCATTCATTGGATGATGAATTATGTGGTCATCTTAATTAGAAGAGTTTCTCCATGGTTGGTTCTAGAAGGCCCACATCAGAACTATCTGGAACGGGGAGAGTGTGTGTACATTAAACACGCAGAATCCAGGTCCCCCACCCCGACCTACCAAATCAGAATCTTGGAGATAGGGCCTGGGAATCTGGAGGTTTAATGAGCTCTCCTCGGGCAATTCTGATGCACACTGACATTTGGTCACTACTGGATTGGAGGAACTTAAAGATCTCTGAGAATCCAACATTTAAGGAAAGCCATCCTGGTTTTGGGGTGCTTTTTAGGACAGGGTATTGGCTCTTCCTCATGAACCACATTTTAAACAATGTCCCTTCCCTACACACATATGATTATCCCAAGCCAGGGACTAGGGTGAGATGTGTGAGGCACCCAGGACATGATATTTAAGGAGGCAGCAACTCTCATGACAACGCAAGGGCAGGGTCAGCACCTGAGAGTGGGTTCCTCCTTAAATGATGCTCCCTGGGCACGTCTTCTGCCTCGCCCTAGTCCTGGTCTGGCCTCCGCATGCACACACACATGCACACACTCATTCATTCACACACCAGCACATGCTCACACCCCCGCCACCCCATCACATATATATACTCATGTATACAGAGCCATGGGTAGGAGCCCCTTCTGTAAACCTACCTTGAGGATTACGGACATCTTCCTCCATGGATTATTGATTTACTTGAAATTCTCCCATCAGATACTTATTCCTCCAAATCTTAGAAACATTTCTGTCTGACGTCATCTCCCAGAAAACCCAAGTATGCCTGGGGAAGGTCATACCTGCAATTTTACTTTATTTTTCTTTATTTATATTTTGTTGTTGTTGTTTTGAGACAGAGTCTCACTCTGTTGCCCGGGCTAGAGTGTGGTGGCGTCAGCCTAGCTCACAGCAACCTCCAACTCCTAGGCTCGGGCGATCCTCCTGCCTCAGCCTCACCGAGCAGCTAGGACGACAGGTGTGTACCACCATACCCGGCTAATTTTTTCTATTTTTAGAAGAGATCGGGTCTTGCTCTTGCTCTTGCTCAGGCTGGTCTCGAACTCCTGAGCTCAAATGATTCTTCTGCCTCAGCTTCCCAGAGTGCTAAGATTACAGGGGTGAGCCACTGCGCCCGGCCCGTACCTGAAATTTTAGTGTCTGTCTAAACTAATGTTAGCCAACCTCAAGGGCCATGGGAAGAAAAAAGATGGAAGGAAAGAGATAAGGCAGTCATTCAATGAGCATTTACTATGTGCCAAGCCCTGGCCTAGGAGCTAGGAAAAGGAGCAATAGACAACATTTATGGTAGATTCATAGTGAAGAACTTTCTGAACCTTCTAGGTAAGCTGAATAGCACAAAAGTAATTATCACCCCTACTTTGCATCTGAGGAAGCCAACACTCTAGCAGGTTAAGAGGCCCCGCCCTGATAATATGCCCCCCCCCAATCTCCTGTGGTGGTCTTTTCCCTCCTGGCCCATTTGGGCTTCCAGTCATAACCCCAGGGGAGCTGAAGGTGCTTCTCCAACCCAGTCGCCAGCCTGATTTAGCAGCGAGGCCTTCGTAAAAATGCAGCACGCAGAGTGCAAAGGTGACCTGTTTTTTTTCTTGCTCTCTGAGTTTTAACGCCGCTGACATTTCCATATTTGTGGCATTTGATTATGTATTAGGCATTTAAGATGCGTTTATATTAAATAATATTAACCTTTTTAGAGGGACCACTTTTAAAGCGGTCATCCTTGCCTGCTTAAAATGCAACTCCGCGTGTTATACCTGTAATTCCAGCAGTGGGAGTGAATGAATCGAAGCTATGAACGGCAGGAGTGTGTGGGAGGTGGGTGGAAAGGGGAGTGTGCGTTTTGCTAACGAATGACCTACAGAAAAATATCATCCAAGTGTCACAACTGCCAAATTTGGCTCTATCTCTTGTTGCCATAGCTAAAGTGATGTCAAAGACACACAGCTCCCACCTTCCTGGGATGTCGGGAGCCGGGGAGGCATGGGAGCCTTGGCTTTATACAAGATCTGAAAGAGGAGGCGGCCCCAGAGAGACAACTTTACCTGCACTCAGAAGACACCTCCTGGCACAAGGGGATAAATGGGTCCCTACCTCTCCGGCAGCAAGGCACTGTGCCAGGCCCTTTCTGTGCACTACTCAGTCCTCGCACAGATGCCAAAGTGGTCTCTTAAAATATTAATTGTACCCTCTGAGTGAACTCTTCCAAGGAGCTGTCAGAGGTCAGTAAACAATGACCCATGGGCCAAATACAGCTACATTCGTCTTTGTAAATAAAGTTTTATTGGAACACAACCATGCCAACTCATTTGCATATTGCCAGAGGCTGCTTTTGCTCTACAGCAGGACAGCTGAATACAGCATACAGACCCCAAAACCAGAAATATTTACAGAAAAAGTTTGCTGATCCCAGACCTACAGGATTGAAACTTCAGTCTACTGCATGTGAAATCCAAGGTCTTGCAGGTGAGCCCCACCTTCCCCCCAACACCTTGTGCTCTGGCCCGAGTGCTTCTCTTGACCTTTTCTACAGAAGCTTTATTTTTTTGTTATTATTTTTTTTTAATTTGTAAAATTTGAACTGTGGTGAAAAAAAAAAAGAAACATGACATAAAATTTACCATCTTAACCATTTCTAAGTATGCAGTTCAGTAGTGTTAAACATATCCACATTGTTGTGCAACTGATCTCCAGGACTTTTTCATCATCCCAAGCTGAACCTCTGCACCCGTTAAGCAGCTTCCCATTGCCCCTCCCTGCAGCCCCAGTTTCTGTGAATTGCCCTCCTCTTCCTGTTTCTATGAATCTCCCTCCACTTCCTGTTTCTATGAATCCAACTATTCTAGATCCCTCATATAAGACAATCACACAATAGTTTTCTTTCTATGACTGGTTTATTTCACTTGGAGCAGAGTTCTTTTATTATTATTATTTAATGTTATTACTTTTTTATTTCAAAATAAAAATAAATATTATTTCAAAATATTAATTAAGGGAGTCCAAGACATTTTGTAACTTGGATAGCTTGTCTAATGCTTAAGTCAGCGCTTTTGGTGCGCCCATCACCAGAATGGTGTTCACTGTACCCAGTAGGTAAGTTTTTATCCCACACCTGCCCTTCCCACTGTCCCCCATTCTTGGTTTCTCATGTCCTTTGTATCACTTTGTGCCTGTGTGTACCCATCTATTAGCTCCCACTTATTAGTGAGAACATATGGTGTTGGGTTTTCCATTCCTGAGATACTTCACTTAGGACAATGGTCCCCATTTCTCTCCATGTTGCTGCAAATGACATTATTTCATGCCTTTTTATAGCTAAGTAGTACTCCATGGTATATATGCGCCACATGTTCTTTATCCGCTCATGAATTGAAAGTCAATTTGGTTGATTCCACATCTTTGCCATTGTGAATTGTGCTGCATAGAGTAGTGCTCTTAAGGTTCATTCATACTGCAGCCTTTTTAGACATCGCTGTCCTCTTATCCCCCCAAGAAATTTTAACATCACAGATATACTACATATCTCTTTGTGTACTGTGACCCTTTGGAGACCCACAAACCACTGAAATATCTGAGATCTTTTGCCCTTCACCCAAAAAAAAAACAATTTTTGTCCTGGTAGCAGTTATCCCTCCTGTTGAGAATGCATGCTTTGTCCCTGCCATCTGTGGCCATCGCTGCACCCACATACTTTGCTCCTTCTTACCTCTGTGATTTGCATGCTGTTGCATCTGCCTGGAATCAGCCCTCATTTCTTCAAAACCCCAGCTGCATATAACCTCCTCTAGGAGCCACCCCAGACTCTCCCACTTGCACCCTTCCTCCTTCCAGCCCATTGGCACTGCCCAATGCAGGGACAGAGGAGAGAGGGGGCATTGCCAGAGGAGACTAGTCCCAAGGTTTGGGGGGGGCATCATGAAATACCAGGAGGGTTCCAGGGCAGACACCAGGTAAGAAACTACACTTATGCCAGGATGCTGCAGTCTCCCCTGTCTCATCCCCTACTCCGTGAGGTCCCAATGGAAAGGGACATCTCCATTCTCTTTGCCCAGTGCAGGGCCGGGAGCAGAGCAGACACCTAATAAATATTTGCCACATGAATTATCTCATTAAATCTTCACAAGAATGCTGAAAGCCTCTTTGAACATTTGAGGAAACTGAGTCTCAGAGAAGCAAAGCAACCTGCCCTCGTCACCTGGCTTGGAGGAGGCATGGCAAGGACTCTGGGGTCAGACCACTGAGGTTAAAACCCGGGTTCTATCGTCACTACTGCGTGCCTTCCTGAGAGCCTCCATTTCCACGTCTATGAAATAAATGTAGGGTCGTGGGGAGGATCAAGGAGCTGACTTATATGAAGTGGCCCAGGTAGGACTCAACAAATGACAGCCGTTATTAACCTAGCCATCGCTGGAGCCGGGATTTGAGCCCAGGTCTGTTAGACTGCAGAGTCCAACCTCACTGGAGTGCCAGCGTGCTCCTGCGCGGTGGAGACCGAGTCAGGGCCCGGCAGACGCCCCGGGGCCACCGTCTCCCATGACCCTCTGCGAGGGGCCCCGCCTCCTCGGGAGCACAAAGCCAGCAGCAGACCGTGCTCAGAGAGCCCAAATTAGAAGAAAGGGAGCTGGAAATTCTCAGGAGATATTTCCATCCTGCCCCGGCAGCCTGATGAATCACCTTCCTTTGCTCTAGGAATATTTCTGTCTCGAGAACCGGGGCCATTTGTGTCGCTCAGCGCCTTCCCGGCTCCTCTGTGCCCGGAGCACAATGACAGTCCTGACCCTCGGGTTCCTTTCCGTATCAGTCAGGAAGAAGCCCCACTGCCGCCCATCTGACGGGCTACACCGCAGTCAGGTGGGCCCGGCCGTGTAGACTCAGTCGGACGCTAGCCCTGGAGAGAGAGAGAAAGGGAGGCAAAACGAGGACTGCTGCCAGACACAGCAGCCCGGGGTGGCTGTTTAACCTCTCTGGGCTTCGCCCCCTTCATCCGTAGAGTGGGACTGACGATGCCGTCCCCACACAGCCACTGTGAGGAGCAGCGGGGACCGGGGCTCTCTGCAAACCCTTTGCCCCACGGTACCCGCTCATCCATGTCAGTCCCCTTCCCTGGGACCCAGAAGAGGGTGAGACAGTTGCTCAGGTTCGAAACGTAAGGAGTCTGCCAAAAATTTCAGGAACAAAGATATGCAATGTTTTCATGGAGCAGTTTTTAAAAATTTAAAATTAGTGTCAAAAAATATGATGAACACGATCCCGATTTAAAACAAAGACAGGATCCGTATGAGCAAACCAGCAGGGGATCCGGGAGGCAGACCCAGGTCTGTGACTCTCCGAGACCACTCCCACCCCGCACTCCTGTACACAGGGTGGCACTGCCCCATGCAAGGACAGAGGAGAGAGGGGCCATTGAGAGGGGAGACTAGTCCCAAGGTTTGGGGGGCATCACGAAATGCCAGGAGGGCTCCAGGGCAGACGTGGGGAAAGAAACTGCTAGCTGGGGCTTGGCCGCACCCGAGACCTGCCTCTGGAAATCCCAGGCTCAGGCAGCTCTGAGCCAGCAGGAAGCCCTATTATTGTCGCCATTGCTGTGTTCCCCGACCGCTGGGATCCCCAGACTTCTGCCTCTGGCTTTCCGGGGGAGCCCCCTCCCTCCTGAGGGTGCCAGCTGGCTGATCCCCAGTTCCCAACAGCCTGGGTTCCAGTCCTGTCCCAATCCTGTCCCGAGGATCTTTTCCCACTGACGGTCCACCCTGACCACCGCTGCTAGGTCAAGTCGACATTACATGTTGGTACACACGGCTCCTCAGGATCGGCCTGCCACCTGTGATTCTGCCGTCTCTCTGTCCACAACGCTGCAATAAACTCATGCTGGCTGGTCCCAGAGCGTCCTTGGTGCTACTGTGCCTTGATGCTTTGGCTTAGGCTGCTCCCTCTATCCTCTTCCTACTCTCCCGTCAAATTCTCACTCATCCCTCCATGCCTCCTCACTCAAATGTCACTTCCATCCAGAGGAGACTCTGTGACTGGGTCCCCCCCTTCTGTGAGTCTGTTATTTCTGTGCCCCCCTTGTGCGTGTCTGGGATGGGGGGCTGGAAGTCTGAACTGTGAGCTCCTTGAGTGTAGGGACTGAGTCTTACTCGCCTTTGAGGCCCCACGTCCTAACATGGCACAGGTGCTCCTTAAGTGTTTGATCAGTCATTCTGACCTTGAGCACCCTCCCGTTCACGCATCTCAGCTGCGGCACCCTCTTTTGCTCCGACCTGCTTCTGCCACCCCCTTGGTGGCCCTGCTGGTAGCCACAGGGAATGGCTCTTTCCCTTGGCAGCCCCTCAGAAGAGCAGGTTCTCCTGTCTGTCCACCGTGCTTACGGATTCACTGCCCACCCTTACACCTCCTAAGATTCAGCCTGCAGTGGTAGAAAATGCCTAGACGTTGAAGTCCATCATATTTGGCTTTCAAACCTGTCTCCCACGCTAAGTGATCTCTGTTACAGTGCCTGTGCTACTTAGATGATCTAAATCACAGTTTCTTCAGCCCAAAATGAGACTAAGCTTTCCCATCCGCTATTTTGTGAGAATTAGCTTGAATGGAATGTATGTAAATTTCCTGACACATAGTAGGTGTTCCAGCAATTCTAGCTTTCATTATTGCTATTACTTTGGTTTTCCTTTTAGTTAGAACAAAGCATGCCCATCATGATGCTCTCAGTTTATTTTCAGCTGTCAGTGGACCGGGTGCATCTCATTTCTGGGGGATTTAAAGTGCCTGACAATTATCATTTTACCTGGACGCTAGTGCTGATATTAGCCTAAATGCTTGCATTTATATTTTCCCATTGCTGCATTCTCACAATTCAATGTACAAAGGATAATAGACCTGTCTCTTTTGAATCCAGCTGCCAGGCTTGGCTCTCATTACACTGGTTTACAGACTTTGGAGAACCAGCAAATAACTGGCGGGCTCCTCAGCCCCAAGTTTTCAAAGTGATGAGTCAATCCTGACTTATTGTTATTATCCCCTAATAGCTTACACTGTATTATTCTGTAATTACTCCGTGAATCACACTGACAGCTTGCATGTTTGCAGTTTGCCTGAGTTAGTCCTCCATCTTCCGCTGAAAGTATCGTCAGTCTTGTGCTTGCCTGCAGGAAGGCTACCCCAGTCACCTGTCAAATACACAGGAGCCTTTGTCAGTCCTTGTTGGGAGAGGATGGCACACGAGCCGTCATGGTCTGGGGTTGGGTTTCTCATCTTGGAAGGAGAAGCAGTTGCTTGCATTCTAAATAACCCCTGCCAATGATTCACCCATCTCCCCTCTGAAGATACTAATGATCCTCCCTTTATGTAAGAATGCCTCTTTGGTTAAACTTCCTGTCCACTTTGGGATTGCACGTTACTGATGGGATCTACCGGGGACAGGCTAGATGGCTGTGTCATAGGAGGACAGTTGGTCAGAGCTGCAAGCCAGCTCAACAGCCAAGTTTTCTATCTTTCAGAGCCTTCTTCCCACGTCCGTAGCCCCTGCAGAGGGAAGCAGGACAAAAGGAGGCAAAAGGCGTCACACCATGGAAATGCACGACCATTAGGGCCAGGCAGACCTGAATTTGAACCCTATGAATGCCCTTCAGTCCTTTAGGGACTTTGTTCCCCTCTCTGAGCCTCAGTTTCATCATCTATGAAATGGGCACATTAGCTCCTATCTCATGAGGTGCTGAGGCTGATGCTCCCTCCTCCAAGCTTATCTTGGAATACACAAAGGTCACGAGGCCCCCCTTGGGGACACGTAGACTCTAGAAGTCCTTAGCATTTCAAATTCAGTGCCCTGAGACAAGGATTCTGCTGCTTAAGGGATTGGAAAAATAGTTGTTCTTCTCAGACACTTAATTTTAGACTTAGCGCCACTGAGCAGCCCCCTTGTCCAGTCCCTTCCTGGGGCGTTGAATGCATCCATTCTGCAGCCCCAGGCCGAAGAAAGAGTTTGTTGTGCCAACACCACCGAAGAGGCATCTTCCTCACAAACTGGCTTTTTGTTGAAGGAGCAGCCCCAGTCCAGGGCTCTAGGAAAAGGCTTTCCAAATTGTCAGAAATGATGCATCAGTGTGCAAAATGCAAATGTGCCCCCTGGCAGGACAGGAGCCTTTATACCCATAATCCTCCTCTTTCCCCTCTCCCCTCCCCCAGGAGCCCATAGGCAAAGCTAAATGGTTTCTTATATTAATAACATGCAACAGCAGAAACTCTTCAATTGCTTTTTAAAGTCTTTTTTTGTCCTTAACATTGTTTATTTATTATAATAAAGTTTATTTTATCATGAAAGGAATATGTACTCACTGTGTTTCAAAAAACACAGAGACGTTGTAAAAAGGAAGGGAAAAATTGCCCACTGCCATCCCACCAAAAAATAACGACTTTAAACTCCTTGGTATATTTTCTTGCCGTTATTCTGTTGAGTCGAGATATTTTTACTTGCTTATAATTCTGCATAAGCAATTTTGTTTTTTGCTCTTTTCCCCTTCTTAGTTTAATATAAAAAGTCTCCTCTTTGTGATAACTCTCTGATATTATTTTAAATGGCTGCATGATTTCCCACAGCCCCTGCAATCATTACGCTAAAATTGAACATCTGGGTTGTGTCCAATTATTTTATAGTAGAAATAAGGCCCCGATAAGCACCTCTAGGCATGAAACTTCCTCCACCTTTCAAATTGTTTTCCGAGAAAATTACTTGGTCAAAGGGAATGAATATTTTTTATGTCTCCTGATCTATATCATCAAATTGCTTCTTTGAGATATTTCACTTTTTGAAAAACAAACAAAGGAAGGGGGATGAAGAAGAATGACAAGTCTCCAGTCCACCCTGCCAAAGTGGCATTCCCTAAGGCCAGCCCCTTCTTCAGAAGGCAGTGGGCATTGGGAGAGCTACATTTAGCTAATGAGATAGATCGGTACCTATAAGGCCACAAAACTTCAGTGCGGGAAGGTCTCTCCTCTGCATTTTTCTATAAGTTCTGTATGAATCTGAGAACTGAGGAAAGGAAATAAGAGCCAGAGAAAATTATTTAAAGTGGTGGTGTCCGATAGGACAGCCACTAGCCACATGTGGCTCTTGAAAGCAATTGAAATGTGACTAATCTGAGTTAAGATTTGCTGTGGTCAGGTACGGTGGCCCACACCTGTAATCCCAGCAATTTGGGAGCCCGAGGAGGTAGGACCCCTTAGGGCCAAGAGTTCTAGACACACCTGGGCAACACAGGGAGACCCTATCTTCACAAAAAATAAAAACATCATATGGTTTATGTATACACTGGAATACTACTCAATTATAAGAAACGACGGTGATCTAGCACCTCTTATATTTTCCTGGAGAGAGCTTGACCCCATCCTCTGAAGTGAGGTACCACAAGAATGGAAGAGTAGGCACCACATGTATTCGCCATCAAATTGGCACTAACTGATCAACACTAAGGTGCTCACACGGTAGTAACATTCTTCAGGGATCAGGTGGTTGGGGGTGGGTAAACTCACAACTAATGGATACGGTGAGCATTGTAGGGGGAACAGGGCACACCTCAAATCATAGTTTGGGTGTGGCAGAGTCATAACATGTAACCAAAATGTTTGTACCCCCGTAATATTCTGAAATAAAAAATAAATAAAAACATTAGCTAGGCATGATGGCGCCTGCCTGTAAGCCCAGTTAATCAGGAGACTGAGGCATGAGGATTGCTTGAGCCCTGGAGTTTAAGGCTGCAGTGAGCTACGATCTCACACCACACCACTGCACTCTAGCCTGGGTAACAGAGGAAGACCCAATTTCAAAAAAAAAAAAAAAGATATGCCGTACTGATAGAATAAACCCACCAGATTTCTAAGCCTTAATGCCAAAACATAAAAAATAAAAATGTAAAGTGTCTCAGTGATTATTGGTATGTTTATTACACGTAGAAATGATAATATTTTGTCTATATTGCGTTAGATAAAATATATTTTGAAAATTAATTTCACTTGTTTCTTTTTACTTTTTTAAAAATAGAGTCTCTAGAAAATGTGACATTGCATGTGTGTCTTATCATATTTCTACTGGACATTGTGGTGACAAGTGGCTCTAGCACTGGCCTCCCTGGCACCAGGAAGGCAGTCAGAGGCCAAGGTGGGTCTCACAACACCAAGGGGCTTATGAAATGTAGATGCTGCTTGGTCCATATGGCATCTTCATTTAGTGGTACAGAATCCTCTGCTGGTAAAACAGGAGCTTTTACCCCTCACGGTGCATCAGAATCACCTGATGAGCTTTAAAAAAATCACCAATGTTCTATGTTCCATGTTCCAGAGACTCTGAGTCAGTTGGCCCAGGGAAGGGCATGATGTCTTGTTTTCCAAATTCTCCACTTGATCTTCATGTGCTGCTGAAGTTAAGGACTGCCGTCCTAATGGCAGTTGCCTAGTTTGGATCCTGGCTCTATCCCTTGCTAGCAGGATGACTTGGGGGCAGTTTCCAAACCTTTCTAAACTTCTATTTTCTCATCTGTAGAATATGGACAACAATAAGGTTGATGTAAGAACTAAATGACATTATCCATGTAGAAGTACCTAGCATACTATCCGGTATACAAAAAAAAAAATGCATAATGAACATTAGCTACTCTTTTTTAACATAATGGGTTATAGATTACTGTTATATGGCATAACAAAAGGCTATCTTTAATTCATGAGTCAATACAGACCCATGCAGGAGCGCAGACCAAAAAATGTGGCAGATAAAATCTGTGCCTGCTTTCATCTTTGTCTTTCAGTTCAGTGCCTTTGGCACTTCAGAAACTAATTATCCAGAAGAAACTGAGGCAGCACCCAGCAGAGTAAACAGGAAATAGCTGTAATTTAAAAAGTGTGAAATGGCTGTGCTTTTAAAAGCAAAGGAAAATAGGCTAAAAATTCTGACTCCACCTGCTGTGTAGCCTTGAATGAACATCTTAACCTCTCTGAGCCTTGGATTCCTTATCTGGACAATGATCGTAATAGTGTCCACCTTGATAGTATTGTCTAAAGGATGACATGAGATAACCCACCAAACACACCCAGAACAATACCTAGAACTTAATGGGAACTCAACTAATGTTTGCATCTCCTCTCTGGTTTCTGCCCTGAACTGCCTGTGAATGAGCCCCGGGCAAGTCACAGATGCTCTCTAGACCTCAGGATCCTCACTGATAGAATGAAGATGTCAGTTTCACGGGTCCCTTCCAGGTCTGCTCTTATGAGTCAATCCTTGTGAAATAGAATATGCCCAACCACCAAGAAGGAAAAATCAGACAATGCAGAGAAAGGAACAGAGGCAGCAAGATCATGGGATGCAGGAAAGGGCAGCAGCAAAGACAGGCAGAAGGGGTATTGGAAGGGCTGACTTAGGGTCACAGGGAGAGGTCTGCATGCCAGCGCAACCTCCTATTAGTAGCCATGTGGTCTGGTCCGATAATGGGATTCCATGGGCTGCAGTTTCCTTGTCTGTAGAATGAAGCAAATAGAACTGAGCCTGGGGGTGTCAGGAGGACTCATTGTGGTGAGGGTCTTTGTATGGGGTCTGGCTCAGTAAATGCAGCCTTTGTTCTTCTGAGCCTGCTTTGTCACCACCTCTGCAGGATGCTGGTCCCCAAGGCCATCCCCTCAGTCCTGCCAGACCCCAGAGGCCCAGCCACTTAAGGAAGGCAGAGCGAGCTGGGAAAATTAGGAGGGAGTAGGTGTCTAGCTCCAGACACCCCTCCCAGCAGACTCACCAAGGGGGTGGGGGTGAGTTAGCTTATGGTCAACCTAAGCACCTCGGCCCCAGGCAGAGATACTTCCTGCTCTCAGAATGGGTGGTGCCAACTGTGGCAGCAGGGGACTACGGCTCATAACCTTGACGATATGGTTAGCTGGACCCACCCCCGCTATGCTTCACAGATTAAGAATAAATATATAAAAACAGAAGAAAGGGAAAGTAACTGACCTCATGCCACAAAGCAACCCAAATGCAGAACCATGGTGATAACCCAGCCCCCTTTCCTACTAGAACAGGTGGGAGCTCTAGGAACACACCTTCATGCCTGAACCACAGTGAGTGAGAGAACAGTACCTTCTCCTGTTGCCCCAAGTATGTTTCTCCTTCTCACTGCTGAAGACACTTTATTCCATGGAGCAGAGGACAGATGCAATCACCTGCGTGAGTATGGGTCTTGACAGTTCCACAGACTTATCTCTGATCCTCACAAACCCGCAAGGCCATGATGACAATCACTATGGTGAAGGTGAAAAGAATGGAACTAAGTAGCTTGCCTAAGGTCAGGGGATGGCTGCCAAGGACAGAACCAAGGCTTGGACTTCTTCCAAGTTTGTATGCAAAGCACAAATACTCCTTAGAGAGGTCACATAGTACTAAGATACAATTGGCTGCAATATGGGGATTTGTACTGACAACCAGGATATCTTGATTGTGTGATGACCTGCGTAACCGTAGCCAAGCCACTTCTGAAATTTAGGGGCCTTAATTTTCTCGCCTGTGAAATGGGAATTCAGACCAGTTGTGACTCTGAGTCTGGGTCCTCCACCCATTAGCTCAGGCCTCCTTATTCCCTGCAGGCTGATATCCCATTAACCCAACATCATTGTAGCTAATGAACTTCTCAGCCAAGGAGGAATTGACTGTGGAATCACACTAATGGCTTCCACTTTGTAAGCACCTACTATTTTCTTATGCATAGATGTACCCCTGTTCCTAAAATATCCTGCAAAGTGAGCCCTGATACTTCCATGTCACTGATAAAAAAAAAAAGCTGAGACCCTGAGAGAGCAAGGATTTTCCCACTATCTCATGCTGGTACGTGATACACTAGGGTTCAAACCTACAGCTGCTCTATCAACTACTCCATGCTGCCTTTGACCTTACAACCTAAACAATCCTGCCACTATTTTCCCTCGGGTGCTGAGCTTTTTACTGCCTCTCGTAGAAATGTATTCTCAAATAAGGAAAGCTTTTGGCTAGTCAGCCAAGGTTCCACCCAGATTTTCCAGCAAGAATCATCCCCAGCTCCAGGAAAGGGGAAAATATAGCAAGAGGAAAAAGGTGTTTGAAAACATTCAGATTCACATAATCACTATATTTAGCAGGGTGTCCCCTGGAGACTAATTTAATCTATACATATATGTATGTATATGTATATATAGTAACTGGTTAGTATCACAGGATTTGCTGAATCTCTATTTTAAAAACCTCATAAACAACAACTGTGCTGAAGAAAAAATAAAGTGGAGATAAAGGTTTTATTTTTTAGCTCATTGGCCTGATTTTTCTTGCTGCAGGAAAAAGGGGAGACAGGACGCAAAAGAGAGTGAACTAGAAGAAATCCCAGGGGAGGGCAATTTAAAAGTTCTTGAAAGGCTGGGAGAAGGAGAAAGCAAGATTGCATGTGCCCCCTGAAGAGGTTGGGTCTCAATCGTAGAAATCTGGTCACCAGAAGCAGAGATGTTGCAGGGAGTGGGGGTGGGTGGGTATTAAGATCTACAGCAGCCTGGTTATCCCAGAAGAGGGAAGGGAGGATGGAGAAGAGAGGATGTAGAGAGAGAAGGAGGAAGCGTGATGACCATCCAACTCCCTCAGAATCGCAAGTGGCTTTAATCAAGCAGAGGGTTCTCAACTCAGCCCAGCTACCTTCACCAGCCCGGCGTCTCCATCAGCACCACGGACAGCGCCCCCTCCATTTCTCAGCTGTTGCCTGAACCCAGACTTAACTCACTGTGCTGGGAACAATCAAGTGCTTTTTGCAACATGGCAAATGTCACTTCAAGGGGCTTTTTTTCAACTCAGGGCTCGCTTCCTTTGGTTACCCTCTGCATTAGTGTCCTAGGGCTGCCGTAACAAAGCATTACAAGCTGAGAGGCTTGAAACAGCAGAAATGTATTCTCTCACAGCATTCCCCCATAGTTCTAGAAATCTAAAATCAAGGTGTCAGCAGGGTCATCCTTCCTCTAAAGGCCCTAAGGAGGAAATAATTGCTTCCTTCCTTGCTTCTGGTGGTTGCCAGCCGTCCTCCGTGTTTCTTGGCCTGCAGTAGCATCACTCAAATCTCT
Source organism: Mirza zaza (assembly GCA_008750895.1). Lineage (NCBI taxonomy): Eukaryota > Metazoa > Chordata > Mammalia > Primates > Cheirogaleidae > Mirza > Mirza zaza. The sequence goes on from VSMD01109956.1 coordinate 75,916, forward strand.
GCCCTCACTCGTCGCATGTCCTTCTTCCCTGTGTGTCTGTGTGTCTCCAAGTCTCTCTCCTCTTATAAGGAAACCAGTCATTAGGGCCGACCCTAACCCAGTATGACTTTACCTTAACTTGATTACATCTGCAAAGACCCTATTTACAAATAAGGTCACATTCGCAAGTACTGGAAGTTAGGGCTTCAATATATCCTTCCAGGAAACACAATCCAACCCGTGACGGCCCCATCATTGCCTCAGTCTGGAGTAGGGGTTTCTTCTAATGAATCACCTTGGCATCCTGTACTTCCACATCATTACATTGACGATCAGTGTCCTTTTGCTTTCCATGTCTTCTACTATCCTGAGCTCTTTGAGGGCAGAGAATTAGTCTCATTCATTCTGGAATCCCCAGCATAGTGCAGAGCACGTGATAGGCGGACAGTCTATTTGTGTGGTTAATCAAACAAGTGATAAATAAATGAATTTCTTGGATTCTCGCAGACGTAACGCATATAGCAGATAAACCACTGTGAGTTTAGGACTATCCAAAGGCCCTAATCATACAATGTGTAGGGTGCTGTGCTGAGCACTTTGGCTACAGTGGAGAATAAGAAGCCATCCTGGCCCTCAAGCCTTAGAAAATGTACCAAGTACTTTAAGAATCAATAGAAGGAGGGATTTCTAGTCTAGAGAGTCAGGGGAATCTTCGCAAAGAATGTGAGACTGTAGTGGGACCTTGAAGAAACGGGAAGATAATTGGAAAGGAAGGTGATGGATATTCTGGGAGTGAGGAGCCATCTGGTCAGAAGTATGGCAGAGGGATTGAGGGTGATGCCTGGGGAAATGAGGAGTTGGCTTTTTGGTTGGGAGAAAGCTCCCTGTTGAATAGCACTGGGATGTGAGTTTGAGAGAGATTGACAGATGACTGTAAAAATGCCTGACTCGTCGACTAAGAGGTCTAGGCTTTATTGTGTAGACGGCAAGGAAACACAGGGAAGCACATGCTGAACTGGGCACGCACTTGGGAGATGACTTTAAAAGTTAAAGCATGTTGGGGTGGGTCTGGCAGATGGAAACGGGATCTGCATTGAGTACTGTTAGGGACAGGGAAGAAAGGAGCATGGTGACAGAGATGGAGGAGGAATGGTCAAGACCCAGCAATTGAGTAACTGTTGGAAAGGGGGTGAGGCAGCAAGAGAGAGGAAACTGTGCCCAGAGTCCTTACGGAGGCTACTAGAGATAACAGGAGGCCATTATCCCCTTTTATAACAGGGGACACTTGGTCAGCAATTCTCCAGGCCCTCCCCCACTCTGGGAGCTGCTGCCTTTCCTCCAGGGAAAAGGGACGTCTGGGTTGAGAAGTGCATGCTCAGCAGCAGCCTCACATCTACAGCAAGCTGAGTGCTCGCTTCAGGTTGAGCACTGCGCTAAATGCTTTCCATGTGGCTGCCCACTGAGCTCTCATGACAAGCCGTGGAGGCAGATACTACTTCTCCATTTTACAGGAAAAAAGTCGAGGCTCAGAGAGGTTAAATAAACTACCCAACATTAGTCAGCCAAGTAGTTTACCTGACTCCCGTGTTTGTGAACCTTAGCAGTGAGGGATGGTGGGAAAAGCATGAACTGGGAATCACAGAGCCCAGAGTTCCAATCCTACTCCCCTAAGCTGTAGCTCTCTGACACTTGTCAAGCCAATGGCCTCCATTTCCTTCCTATGAAATGGGTATGATGATACTTGCTCTGTGTACCTCATCGGGCTGCACTGGTAAACATCAAAATGGGATGATGTATTTAAAATTGTTGTGTAAGTTATGAGCTGCTGCAGGAATGCCCAGCAGACACAGTTCTGTGAAATGACCACAGCATCGCCTGCGGCAAATGGTTAGATAACTTGCTCTGTGACGTTGGCCAAGTTTCTTAACCACTCTGGATCTCGATTGTCTTATCTACACAAGAAGGGTTCTCCTGAGGATTAAGTAAGATAAAAAATAGAATTTATAATGTTCTCTACATGTCTGCTTTTCCTTGTTTTTCCCATCTCAGAAGTAGATCATCCCCAGCAATGATATTTACCATCCCCTCAGTTGCACAGGCCAAAAACCTGGCGGTCATAACTGACGCCTGCCTCTCCCTTATGCATTCCTTCCTTCATCAAATCTCATCCATTCTACCACCGAAATACAGCTCAAGTCTCTCCCCATCTCTGCTGCCTCGCTTTCAGTCTAATCTGTCACATCTGTTGCCTGGACTATGGCCAAGATCTCCCACTCATACCCACTTGCCCCTCTGTCCTCCATCCAGATGTCAGAGCAACCTTTTACAAACACAAGCATAAGCATGACATTATCCTGCTTAAAACTCTTCCATAGCCACCCATCCCTCTTGAAATCAATTTCTAAATTCTTCCCACCCCCAGGACTCTGGGATCTGGGCAGTGACTGCCTTCCCATCTGGCCCTTGGGCAGTTCTCTGCTCTCATCCACCACACTTCAGCCAGTCTGGCCTTCCTTGGGTCCCTAGGACACCACTGTCCCTCCTGCCCCAAGACCTCTGTATGAGCTACTCTATCTCCTCCATGTTCTCTGCCCAGCGATTCCTGTCCAGCCTTCAGGTGCCAGCTTCAAAGTCATCTCCTCCGCAGAGCCTTCCCTCACTCCCCCAAACTTGTTTAGGTCACCTTGAGATGTGCTCTCTGACATCCTTACTCTCTTTTTCCCTAGCTGTTACCACAGGTTCATTTATTGAATCCTTTGTGGGAACATCTGTGAAAACATCTCTTTCATTTCTATTTTCCCCAATGGACTGTGAGCTTCATGGAGAAGGATCTAGTTTTGTTTGTTAGGGTTTTTGTTTGTTTGTTTGTTTGTTTGTTTGCCATGGCATCTCCAGTGTCCAAGCCCTAATAGGCACATCCGACCATGGAAAGAGTGTCAGATGAAAAGCATGATGCACAGAGCCTGGAATGAAGTCAGCATTCAGTCTATGTTCTTCTCTCTCCTCCTCTTCCTCCATCATGGCTCTTGGCATCTTGGGATGCCAGGCTGTCAGGGACAATCGTAGGTTATGTCACATCTCTTTTTGGAGTGGCTCTCTTCTGATATTCCTGGTTACTGGAGTGAGGAGGGCAGCAGGAAGGCCAGAACCTGGGGGAATGATTAGCATCACCTTCATCTCTCCTTTCCCCTGGATTTTTTCTCTGGGGCACAGGGAGAAGCAGCCTCCGTGCTTTCAAGAACACTGCTAGGACCCATCCCGGGCTCCTCTCTTAATGAGGGGAGCCAACCGTCAGGGTATGTCAGGAAATGCTGAGACGGGAGCATGAATATCTCAATGGAAGGCTATTTGGGAAAGCACTGGGCACCCAGGATTGGTGTCTTGATTCTATACACACAGTTTCAGGTAGAGTAGGCAACCCCTCCCCTCTCAACTCTCCGGGCCAGAATATAATGACCATCCCACCACACCCATATTTGCATGGTTCTGTCACCTTTTTATCCTGCAGAGGCCACCAGTCAGGCAGTTCATGGAGTTAGGAGCAAATCAGCTCTGTCAGACCAGCAACCCTGGACTGTTATCCCATTCACCTGATGTGGAAACTGGGGACCAGGGAGTCAGGCTTCCCAGTGGTAATAATGCACAGAGACTTGATCATGGGGAAAAACCCTTGCTCTGTCCGCAGCCTTGTTCTGCCTCCTGAAATAATAACATCCACTGCAAAGGCTAAATGCACAGGATGAGGTCTTCTTTAAAGGAAAATGAAGTGCTTGGTTTAATGACATAAGGACACCAAACCTCTCAGAAGTCCCCGCTCATCTCTGCGAGAGAAGATTAACACAGGAGGACCCAGTTCACCATTGAGACCTTTTCTGTACCCAAATTCCTACAGCCCTTACCATCTGCCCCTAACCTGTGGTCTCACTCTGCATGACAGGTGGCTTTTGAGTTTTTAATGAGGTATCATACACACAGAAGACAGCGCACTGCTTACTGAATTCTCACAAAGTGAACACCTTCAAGTCACCAAAGCCCAAATCAAGAACGAGATCGGTCCTAGCACCAATGGAACACCGAGCTTGTTTCCAGTTACTACCACCACCAGCTCTACCTGCTCTCTTGACTGTGATAGCGCAGATTAGTTCTGTCTGCTGTTTTTGTACTTCCCATAAAGATGGAATCATATAGGACATGCACTTTTGTGTCTGGCTTCTTTCACGCAATGTCAGATTTTTTAGACATCCACCTGGTTGCCTACAATTGTGGATCATTCGTGCTCACTGTCGTGTAGTACTCTACTGTACAAACACGCCACAATCGACTCATCCATTCTACATGGAAGGTCATCTCGGCAGTTCCAGTCTGCAGCTACTAGGAGTGGTGCTGCTGTGAATATTCTCATACAAGCTTTTGGTGAACATATGTATCCGTTTCTGTTGAGTGTATACCTGGGAGTGAAATGGCTATGTCATAGGGTAGCCATATGTTTAGCTTTAGCAAATACTGCCAGCTTTCCAAAACACTTACACTAATTGGCACTCCTACCAGCAGCATGTGAGAGTTCAGTTATGTCTTGTTTGTTAAATTACTGTCTGGTTATTTGTAGATCTATTCAGAAAGTATAGGTAGTCATAGTTTCAAATACTCTATCCCTTGTTCTCATGAATTATCAAACCATCCCCTGAATTCTAACAGTTCAGCTAACTCTGACTCCTAAAAGTGTACTGTGCACATACCATCTTATTTCTGCACTAACTCTTGCTCATTCTACACGATGCTATTCAAATATCATCTGTCTGAGAATCTCCATCTAACCCACACCCAGGACAGGTGAGATATCCCTCCTCTTGGCTCTTTCTGCATTCCCAGTCCCCCTTGCTGATTCTGTAGGCACCTACTTCCCAATCAGTCTATCAGATAGTGGCATTGTCAAAGAGAGGTATTGTGTCTGAACCATCTCTGCCTCCAGGACTTAATACCCTATAAAGCTCAAGGTAGGCTTCCAAAAAATGATGAATGGATGAATGAATCTTCCTGGTATTGGTAAGTTCCTGGAAGGCAGAGGTCAGGACTTCTAATTCTCTTGTGTCAATCCAATGGATTCATTGGGTATACTGCAGGCACTTAATAGAGGCTCGCTGTAATGAACTATTGTGAATTACGTACCAACACCTCCAGTTGCTTAAGGGAAGACTCTTCCTACAGACCACCAGAGCAGGGCCAGGCAGACAAGACTCTCATCCTGGACTTGGTCAATAATTGGATCTTACTTCCCACTGCATCTGTGTCTCTTTGGAGGCAGAATGGGGGTGATTCGGGCTCATTTGTCACCCACGCACAGAGCTGAATTTGCCCCACTTTCAGCCTACCTCAGTCTCTGATCTCCTGAGATCTGAAGCTGAAGAGCTAGGGTGGTGGTGATGGAAGTGAAGACAAACCCACCTTCTCCACCCCCTACCCTCAGAAGCACATTTGCAAGAGAGTTAGCTAATTCTGGACTTCTTCCTCCACTGCTCTACGGCACTCTCTAGGGGTGAAAAGCAGAGCCACAGACCCATGGTGGGCCTCCCTGGGCTCCAGACAGCTGGCAGGGAAGCCATGGTGTCTTGGGTAGACTGAGATGGGATGCTGCCCCCATGATTCCTGCTATCGTTTAACTTCCAACGTTGTGAAATGTCTGGTCCAAACTGCCATCCTGTCTGAGATCTGCCGATGGCTTGGAGGAAAACACATTTTCAATGCTCTAGTTAAGCTGGCCCACGCTTCGCATTCAGGGGGCTGTACACTCAGCAAAAAGAAAATGTGTAATGAAAGTTTAGGATATATCTTTTCTCCATGGAAGAAGGAATCATTCCTACCAAAAACTTGACACAGAATAATCATAACCTGCTTCCTCTAAAGATTGAGAAATAGCTGGTTTTAATCCTCACCTCCAGCACAAAGCAAAATGGCTCTGTTCAGGGAGAAACAAAATAATAATTAAAAAATGCTAGAAACGTAATCTTCAATCTTTTTGGTACCCAAAGGTATTATTTAGGAATATGTATTTTAACGCAACTAAGCGATAAAAATTTCAAACTGTGGCACAGAAGCAAGAAGCAGGACTTTGTATCTTCGCAGAAGTTTAGTTTTGGTTTTAATTCTGACACAAACATGCTGTGTATCCCTCGGTAAGTTGATTTCTTTTCTGAGCCTCAGGTTTCCTATCTATAAAAAATGAAAGTGTGAACTTAAATGACTCCTTCCACTCTGATATGCTGAGAATGTGCAAAACTAAGTGTTTGTAGTTTCTATCACAGAAACCAATCACACGTCTATTAAATGTAAAGTATTACACTTAGGCCCAAAGAAATAATGCACACGTCTTTATTCAAGTAATATTTACTTTTCGACTACTGTGTGCTACGTGCTGGGATAGAGACATATAAGTGCTAGCCCTGCCTAGAAGTTCAAGGTACAGCAAGGATGGTGGGCATGTCGTGATACCCACAAAATAAAGAAGTACAAGAGTGCAGTGGACACGAAGAGCCATGGACTCCCTTGGGTGACAGGCAAGGATTTTCAGAGGCGAGAACCTTGAGCGATCGTGAAGGAGGCATTTCCAGGAAGCGCAAGGAGAGAGAAGATGGGTGTTTGTCTCTCCAGCAAAGAGCAGACACAACATGACTTAAGGGTTCCACGTATGAAAGCAAATTACTGACGGAATCCAGCCAACTCTAAACTCAGAATGAGTCAACAAGGTGATGTGTTTGCAACCAGCAATAGCAACAAAAGCCCCAGACAGGCTGCTGGCCACTTTAATTCCATACGGACCTGGCTCTGGGTCCAGCTCTGCCTCCAGCTGGGTCCCTGAGGTCATGCAATCCCACGACCTACCCCACATCTAGTTTCTCTGTCTCTAAGGTGAGAGAGTGGACTCCGACAGTCCAGAAAGCCCCTCGCTACTCTGACCGTCTCTAGGCCTGTAACAATGACACACTAGGAGCTGTCCCGATAAGAAATGAGACCCTTTAAAGTGTGAAAGACTCAGGCTGCTCTAAACCCACCAACTGAAATAATGATGCCTCGACAAAAAAAAAAAAAAAAAAAAAAAAAAAATTATAAAAAGACAGCACAGAGCTCCTCCTTTGAAAAACATAGACTCAAGATTTGTCAGAGAAATTTATAGAGAACCCATTTAGAAGGGAGGAAATGTCTATCTGGAAGATGGGGGACTTCGGATTTTATCAAAATAGTTTCACAAACGCAAGGCTGGGATGAAGGTCTATTAACTTCTGCTTTTTGCTGCTCCGTGAGCTGCTTATTAGAGCCTCAGAGACTCATTTTGTTTGGAGGGTCCTAGTTTGGTTGTTCTCGACTTCCCCATAGGGTTTCCCCCCAAATCCTAGGGTTTGCACAGACCCAGACAGGGGAGGGTCTGAACCCCACGTTAACCCCAGGAAAGCACAAAGTCTCCCCTGTCCGTTGCTGGCTGTGCTGTGGTGTGACTGTGGTCAACTGTCCCTCTCAGCCCAGCACATGATCCTGGGCAGCTCTCTGCCCACATCCTCACGTGGGACACATGAGGAACACGTGGAGAAAGAAAAGCCACTCCTCGGTGCTAAGCAGGTCCAGAACTATCCCCACGGGAGGAATCGACCTCAGTTCTTCCCACGGACTTTCTCTGTATTTCTGGCTGCCCAGATTCGCTCCTGGTGACTGTCTTTAGTGGCCCTAGAATCATTTCCCTTCCCTGAGGATCGATTCCCCCTAGAAACTGAAAAGCTTTGCCCCTTCTCCAACCTCAAAACCAAAAGTCCCTTATTATGTCCACTTTCCTGCTCAATGCAACTACGCCCCACCCTCCTAAGGGACGGGAGGCGACTCTGTTTATCTCCAACAAGGTGCCTTATACGCAGGGACCCCCACGAAGCCCCTCCAGGGCCTCAGAAGTCTTCCTAACCGCCGTCAAAGGGACTTTCACTACTGCAGAGAAGGAAAATAAAAGCAAGGCAGATCTTCGGCAAGGCGTCCTGCTATATTTATTTACTCCATTAATTAAAGTAATGAGAAACAAAGCCTGTTGCTCAATAGGCAGGAGCCGAGGGAGCCTCATCCCTAGAAAACTGGTTGTGCAATTGTGATGTGCAGCTCGAAGGAGGCAGGGCAGCGGGGAGGAGAGCCCGCATCCTAGCATCAATTCCCAGGTGCAAAAGAAAGCTGAGTGTAGATCGAGACCTTATTTTGGCACCAAACCCTCCTCGCAGCTCTGCAGTAGGTGAAATCTGTCCCGTGCTAAGGCAGCCTGGAACCTGAGCTCACACGTGCATGGAGAGGGTTAGTGCTCTTCCTAAGAACGGGCTTTACTGAAGGGAGGAGGAAGCAGGAAGGCCCTGGAAACCCAGAGAGCATGTCTGGACACGGGAGGGAAGCGGAGGGCATACCCTGAGAAGGGAAAGAGGGATGCAGCAAGGGGAAGCTGAATTCTAAATTCATCTGCCCCACAATGCTATTGGAAGCTGCCAGCTGCTGCCTCAAGGACATTTTGTCTCTGTCTCTATAATGAACGTGGGACTCCACACAAGTGCAAACTTCAGCTCTTTCCTAAAGATGGTACCATGCTGGAGTTGTATTCCCTAGAAGCATCTCAATCTTTTCTCCTTGTCCCACCTACAAGCTCATGTATACACACATCCTAAACACACACACACACACACACACACACACACACACACGTCTGTACACATCCAGATCTGTTTCACAAAAATCAAAAGCCTAGCTGAACGGCCACCGCCTCCATGAAGCCGTCTCCCCTAGCCAGCAGTGCTCTTCTCTTGCTCCAAGAGCCTGTGGTACCTTCTTTGACCTTCCTTTATGGAAGTCATGTCCTACAGTTATTTGCGAACATGCTTTATCTCCCCACTAGACCGTAAGCTCCTTGCAGGCAAGAGACGTGCCCGATCTATCTCTGATTCCTCTCAGTGCCCAAGCACAATACGTGGCCCAAAGGAGGTCCTTCAGAAATATCTGTTGACTTAATTCCTCTCCTAAGCCAAAAGCCATTGGGTGGAAAGGACTTGTAAGGAGGAGAGGGAATTTCTATCGGTCCCCCCTATCTGCAAGTCCTGGACAAAGCTCTGGAAGTACAAAATGAAGAACACGAGTCTGCCCTTACGGAGCTCAAAGACATCTATCAGGATATTGACAATGCAAGTAGTGTGAGCAATGACGAATGACACAGGAGCTGCTCACCCGACCCGGGAGCGGAGGCTGCCCAGGGCAGTGTTTTAGAGGGATGACCTTTAAGCTCTACCCTCAGATCTCACATGCACCCTTGACCGGAGCAGGAGAAGGGACTCACAGCAGGCCCAGTGCTCTGAGCAGGTATGGGGACCACGGCACTCCAGGGGAAGCAGGCCTTCAGCACCAGATGCAGGGCAAAGGCGGGAGAAATTCCAGACAGCATCCAGACTTCTTGGGGGCTTGATTAATTGCTTTAATTAGCCAGCCTGTAAGCATTAAGGCAAGTGGCATGGACGGTAATAACGCAAGAATGGTACCCAAGATTAGGCCTGAGCGACTGCAGTGCTGTTCTCCTGGCAACTGGATCCAGGTCTCTGAAGCTGCTCCTGGAGCCAGGGAAGAAAACTGTGCAGGGCAGGGTCAAAGGCGGACCGGCGCTGATGAGCGCGGCGCGTCTCACCTTGTCAGCACCAGCTCCCAGGGTGAATTAAGTGCCTGCGAAATGAATGTGCGCCTGGCAAATCTCCAAAGTGGATTTTATTCTTGCCCAAATGTTACCCAGTATTTTAATTAACCTGGGCTTATTGTTCTAATTACTTGAGTTTTATGCCGTGAATTGCTGTTCGGGAGTGGTGACTATCGGTAAACACAATTACCGTGTATATTTCCAGCAAAGCTTTGCCCTTAAAATTTTATTTAAAAAATAATAATCAGTAACATAAATCTTTAATTTCTAGTTCACTGGGGCTAACAGACTGAGTCGGATGGAAGAAAAGCTTACTTAGAACATGAAGATTTGGTCTTAATAGCCTCCTGTCATCTAATACTCTAATGGGCCTTCTTTGCTTTGAGAAATATCAGGTGAAAAAGCTTAGGATGGAAAAGGATGCCATGATATATTACAACACGAGAAAAAAATGAGGCATCGCAGAATGTAGGTGGCAATAACGTTTTTTTAAGAAATAATTTTTTAAAAGCCAACTGTGTAAGTGTGAGTGTTTGAGTATGTGCTCCAAAGGTATACAGAAGGATACAGATCCTAAACTCTTAATACTGGTTAGTTACCTTTGGAGATCGGGACCAGAGGCAGTGGGAAGGGAGAGGTACTCTTCATTTCTGTTTTATATGCTTCAATATCGAAGTTTGAATTGTATAGCAGAAATGTTGCTTTTGCAATTAAAGTGTCTTTTAAAGTGGGAACCTGCCACTCCCTGAATAAGGAAACACGTTGCATCACACAAAGCCCGCCCTGCACAGGGAGCCTGTGAATTCAGATGGGAGGCAGCTGAGCAAGCCGGAGTCTCAGGGCAGCCTCTTTGGTTTTCACAGAGGCATCTTGTGCAACCTGGACCTCTCTTCCTGCCTCTCCAGCTTCTGCGTTTGGAGTCTGCCCCTGTATCTCACAACCCCATCTTGGCTTCCCTGCTCTTTTTCTTGGGACCCATCCTGATTCTGCATTGGCTCCCTGACCCTCAGCCCATTTCTTCATCCATCTGGCTCTCTACCTTGATTCTTGCAGCTCGAGCCTTTTCTAACCCCCTGTACCCAGCAGACTCAGCCTCAGCCCATTCATCATCCACCAGGCCATGCCATCACCACCTGTCCTCCCAGAGGTCCTCCCTCTGGGTACCCCACCCAGTCTAGTGTTTAATGATATGTATTTTTGATTCAATGCTGATCCTAAACACAAGCCAGTTTCTTACTTCTAGAGCCCACTAAAGAAACATCAGCCTTCCCAGTGCAGAAGAGAAATTGAATAGGTTGGACTTGTTAACAGATTTCAGAACTTCCAATGGGATATCCTCCTAAGAGAGTCTCAAGGATGGTTTTTATTTGCTTGATTTTCACCTTACATGCCAATATTAGAACTAACTGCAGAGAACTTCATTTAATGAGATGCACCTGTAATGGTAATATGTTAAAATGTCCAGCTGAATCCCAATCTCCATCCCTCATTGGGAAATGGGTGATGTTGGGTTCAGAGGTTCTCATTTATTCATTCATTCATAGTGCATGAATTCATTCTTTAACAAGCACATATTTCCCCAGTATGGGGAGAAGGTCGGCACGGGGGACGCCAAGGTGAAATGAGCAGCTCTCAAGGAGCCCGAAGTGCAACAGGAAAAGATACCACATGAACCGATGCAGGGGTCAGAGTTATGGGGGTCGAGCCACAGTATGTACAAGCTACAAGGAAGGCCCCAACCAGCAGTAAACACCAACTAACACCAAGTTAGGTGCTAAAGGAAAGATGGGCATGACCAGGCATCAACTCTGGTCCATAAAAGCTCATTGTCTAGCCAGAGAAGGAAAGAAAGAATATTGCAAGAGAATATGACAGAGTCACAAGGGGGGTCCAGGGACACAGAAAAGGCACTGTATGCATAATCTTGAAGAATGAACGAGTTTGCATGCCACGCAGACTAGGAGGGTGAGGGAACGGATGGCCCAGGCAGAGGAAGAAGCTTGTGCAAAGGCATTATGTATGCAGGCATAGGCCAATCGTTGACAATGCCTAGAAACTGGAGTCCCCATGGAGGGCAGTGCTGAGGACAGCAGAGGGTCCAGGGGGAAGAGCTCTGAATGCCCAGCCAGAGAATCTGTTCCTCTTTCTGCAGACAACTGAGCGACACGGGAGCGTGCTTGGCAGGGGACAGGCATGTTCAGGTCTGTATTGAAGAACCATTTGTCTGGTGCCAGTACAAGATTAGAGAGCATGAAACCAAACACAGGAAGGCCTGAAAGTGAATTAGCTCATTAGCTTAGACTCTCCCAGAAATACCCACACAAGGTTACATTCTACTAAAAGGAAGGGGAATAAAACTGACCCAATTTACCAAGCATCTACTCCACACAAGGCTCCAAAGCTGGGTGTTTTATACCTGACTGCTCACTCAATGCACAGGGTAGTAGTCTGAGCTCCATGTTGCAGAGGAGGAAAATGAGGCTCAGTGAGGGTAAGTCAATTCACAAGGTCATGCAACTAGGAAGTAGTTGAACCAGGATTTGAACCCGAGTCTACTTGATGTTAAAGCCAGGACTCCACCACGATTTCTTATCCCCTTGGCTTTCTTCGTCCAGGGTCAAAATGCTAAAGGCCAAATGGAACCCACTGGTAAGAGGGTCGTGGTGGAAGACATCGCTCCTTATGTTGCTCTATGCATCCAGTATTAGGTGACATGTCATAAATTTCCTAAGGGTTTGTGATTAATTCCTTTGAGAATATAATGCCAAGGAAACTGTTTTCTCCCTTAAACAGCAGGTGATGAAACTGATTTAACCCACTCCTTCCCCCACTTGGCTTGTTTCCAGGAAGCTCCAAACTCAGTCCTTACACTCAGTCCTTAAACTCAGTAACTATGTTAGCCCAACGACAATAAATGCTTTCCCAACTATTTTTGAACTTCCTATTTTATTGCATCTATCTATTTTGTTTTAAGATGCTGCAAAGCTTTTGGCATACAAATGGAGGATATATAAGAATAACAGTACAAAATGTGCTTTCTACTTACCTGATTCTTCTTTCGAGTCTTTATTCTGAATAAATCTCAGGATAATTGCCACAGGGAGCAAGCCTGTGGTTCCTTCCTCCCTGGGTTCTATTTGAGCTGTGCTTTCAGACAGCAACATTGTTCTTCCTCTGCACAGCTTTGGCAGGCGCTCCAGGTATTTGTTTAAACATGCATTTAGCACCCACTAGGTACGACACTGTGTTGTAACATTTAATTGTTCCAGCATGCAACATAGTTTCTGTCACTCCCATTATACAGATGAGAAAAGGGAAGCTCAGAGCCCTTAAATGACTAGCCCAAGGTCACATGGATAATAAAGAATGGAAATGAGATTTGAGTTGAAGTTTTTCTGATACCAAACCCTGTTTACTTTTTCCTCAGCCACAGGAGGTCCAATTTTTTTAATCCCCTTGCAATGAGGCAAGATTGCATGTCTCATGCAACCCCCGTCCCCTGCCCGTCTCCCTACACTGCCAGATTCTCAATTAATTAAAACAGAAGAAGAAGAAGAAAGGTCTGGTCCAAGCTGTATTGACAAGACTAAACATCCAGACTGGCTATTTTCCTGACCTAAAGTAAGTGCTTTCAAAGCATAAAAATAGAATCATTCTTTTCCATTTGTCTTTGTTCTTAAGAACCACAGAGTGAAGAATGTGTCAGAGCCCCTGACTTATCTATCTTTGTAAAAAAATACATATATATATATATTTCTTAAACCTTTTACACAGAGTTCTTCTGCTTTTGATGAGGCCTGGTAATGAAAACTGAATGTGCAAATTCTAACATCAAATCCATGTTACATAATAAACCCCCATCTTCCCAGCCCTCCCCAGATGGGCAGGCTTCAGGAAGAACGTTTCAGAATTGAAGTGCTAAGAATTCTTCTGCACAGTGATGGACATCTCACTTTCTCCCTGTCCACCTGGGGACAGAACGGTGGTCCTCTTGCTGGAATCCACATCTCAGAATACCCCAGCTCCTGGAATATACGTGCTCAGCCAGGAAGGAATTGTGTCCTGGGCAAGTCCAGTCGTCTTTGATAATAGCATTCAGTGAGTCCCCACCTCATGGTCTGGGATGGAAAGAAAGAGAGAAAAAGAAGGAAATTAACACTATTGTATCAAAAACCATGCCGAGAGCTTCCTATGCCAGCTCCTTTGGTCCTCCCTACAGCCTTTTCACAAGGTTTCAGTGGGAAAACTGAGGGTCTGAGTGGTCCCTTGCTTGGCCCAAGGTTCTGACAGCTGGCAAAGAATGGGGCCACAAAGGCAAGCCCATGGCTATAGCTGCAGGGCCCATGGCTTTTCTTTTCCATGACATTGCCACCCACACCTAACCACAGATGAAGCAAAACCTTGAGTATCTCAAAAAGAATAATGTAACCTTTGTGATAGAACTCCATGGAGAAAGGGATCGCCAATGCAGACAGCTGTCCCTACCTGCTGCTTGCCTGAAATTTCCCATCTCTATGCATCCAAGTCCGCTCAGTGGGAGATCCCTGAGCCAGTGCAGTCTCTGCCACCTTCACTTGTGGCTTCTCAGGATGGCCCTCCCCTGCCTAGCTATTGTAGTCCAGAGAGGGAAGGGTCTCTTTCTCCCTAGATCCAGCCAGGAAACAATTGGAATACTTCAAACGGCATATGTAATAGACGAGCACCAGAGAGAAAATATGAGAGCAGGGATTCAAGCAGCTTCACAGAGAAGGGATTTTTTTAAGCAAATGTCACATAGGAGCTCCCCATCCAGGTACCATATGTTGTAATAACTAGAAGGGTTTTAGCTCTGCACTTTGGGAAGAAAACACAGGGATATGGAGGAAACGGTGAAGCCCACATTCCTGTGATGAAAAAGCTAGACACTATTGGACCTAATTAACCAAACAGTGGGTTATGATACCAGGTGATGGAACAAGCAGTATCTCTAAAGAATAACTCTTAACCACCATGGTTAGGAAAGGATTTTGAGTCCTGCCAGTGAGATCCTCCCACCAGTGTGCAGGGCTGCTCTTATGCCAACTTTTCCCCTACGTCTTGTTTACCGATATGGAAGATCTTGAGTTTTTGCCTCCACACGGATTCTTGTGATATTTATGGATATATTTACTTCTCTCTGAAATGCCAAGTAAGTGCAGCTCACTGCTCTTCTCATTCATAGGATGAATGGGCGGTTCTACTGCATTTGACCTCGCTGTCCTTAAGTGATCTGCGCTCGGGTCCTCTCTGACATCTTCCGTGTCGGCTCTAGGGGTGGGTTCCATAATGTTTTCTCTACTGTGCATTGGGAAAACACAACATACTGCATTTGGCAAAACAAAAAAAACAGTCACTTCCTAACTTGGAGTCCATGATGAAATGGAATTCTCCCGTTAGGTAGAAACCTGGAAACCATGACATGCTTCCTGTGTCATGCCGTTAAAAGTCCTGGCAACAGTTTAGAATGTTGCCACTTACGAATGGCTACCATTGGAAGCTTGTTTACTACACACCAGGCACTGGTTGAACCAGTTACCTATGCTACTCTTATCTGATTCATTGCGCACAAAAATCTACAATGTCAGCACTGTTAGCTCCACATTGAAGATGAGGAGACAGAGTTGGGGAGATTTCATGGCTCACCCAAGGTCACCTGTGTGATAAATTACAGAGTTGATAATCAAACCTGGTCCTTATGTGATTGACAGCACTCCCAAAGACCACTGCAGAGTTTGCGCTTTATTCTGAAGGCCAAGGGTCGGGGGCGCTAAAGGGTCTAAGAAAGAAGAGCGATGTGTCTGAATTTGGCAGCCACGTAAAGAATGAATGGGAGTGGGTAGAAGTGGAAGGCAAAGCAGTATTCCAGACAACAGGGGTCTTGGCAAAACTAGTGAGAATGGACACAGTGAGAGACAGAGGGTGCCTTTGAAAGATATTAGGAGTCTGGATCGACACTTCTTGGAGACAGGCAGAGGAAGAAGTCCAGGATGACACCTGAGTTCTGATGTGAGCAGCTGGGCAGATGGTGGAGCCATTTGTTGAGGTGAGAGACTTAACAGGAGGCTGTTTGGGAGAAAAAAGATGAGAGTTGAAATCAGGGAAGTAGGTGATTCTCCAAAGAAAGGGTGTAGAATAAGAAGTAGGAGGAAGAGGGAAGCCTAGAGATGCAGGTGATGGCAGGGAAGTGCCTACTGTCTCTGTTCAAATGAAAACCTCCCACTTTCCTCCTGGACTCTGGACCACATACCACCCCACTCCTGCCTGCACCTCAGGGTGCTAATAGAGTAGAGCTCCCCACACATGGACGAGAAGAAATTATCTTTCTTTCTCCAAAATTCCTAGATTGTCTGCTCCTAGCAAGGCAAACAGGTACATGAATAATCAATCAGCAGTTTCCTGCCTGTGAGATAAATGTGTACTTGGAAGAGACTGGGCTGCCCTGAATTTCGCCCCCTGATTAGTACCACCACTAGCACCTACCCTCCCACACACACACCAATAATTGCTAGGTGCAACCAGAATGTACATGGAACAGCACATTATCTAGCAGAAAGATCACAGTCACTGGAGTCAGGCAGTCTTGAGTTCAAATCCCAGGTTTAATGTGGAACCTTGAACAAGTTATTTGAACTCTCCAAATGTCAGTTTCCATATCTATAAAATGGGCTAATTACACCTGGATATCTAGAAGCATGGTTGAGAAGATCAGGTGAGAAGCAAACCAGCCAGGGTGGCACCTTGCACACAGCAGGTGCCCAGTTAAAGAAGTGCTGCCTCCCTCCCTTGATTTCCCTGGTCTAGGATGGAATCGGAGCTGTGCAGAATCTGAGCTTTGTGCTGCTCCCCCCCACCCCCACCAAGTTGTTTGAACCCAGAGGGGGCTCTGGCAGGTCTGTGTTTACCTGAGTCTGCATCTCTAACCAGAGGCTGCCAAATCAGGTTTTGCCAATTCCCAAGGAAACTCTAATCCCTGGACACGATCAGCAATGCCAAGACAAAAACGCAACCTTCCTTTATATATATGAACATATAGAGGAATAAGAAAAGTTTTTCCCGCAGCTCTCCAGCAATCTTGTGTACAGCAAACATCACTGAAATCAGCAGGTGTATGTTCCAAGAGAAGACTCTGTCTCTGGGACTCTGAGTAATTTTCCTCTTCTAGAAAAACATAAAAAGAGAGAACAGCCAAAGATACAAGGTCAGGATCAAACCCATGCACAGCCTGTGCCCACCTTCTTCAAGACGCATTTTTTACTTGGTTCTGGGCCCGAGGATCAAAGCCCAGGCTGTTTCCCTCATATCAGCACCACAGTCCCTAACCTTTGACCTTGTTGATGCACATTCATCACCTGAATTAAAGAGGTTATCTTGACACTCAGGATCGCTCTGAAGATGAGACCAGGGCTGCTCTACTTTGAGGTTAGTGATGAGCTCAGATGTATACCAGTCTTAGAGAAACAGAAACCCTAGAGGTTAGCTAGTCCAATCCTATCATTGTAAAGATGAGAAACTTATTCCCAGAGAGGGAAAATGATTTTCCTGAAGTTACAGGGTAAGATAGTGGCAGAGTTGGGTCATGAACCTAGAGACCCTGATACTCAGGCTCGATGGTATTCTAAGTACTACCTTGCGCCACCAGCGTAAATGTCAGCATAAATGTCATCTCTTACCACCATAGATTGGGCATGCAGATGGATATCAAAGGGGCTAAGAGATGTCAAAACACCCAGGCTTCAATGAATAAGCATCAAACAGTGACATTACAATAACACAGAGTATTAATATCAGAATAATGTAATAGACTCTATAGTATAATACTGTAGTAATATTATTCTATTACTCAATTTTAAAACCACTTTTGACTGATAAAAAGCACCATCTTGCTTGACTCCATGGGGTAGGGAGGAGGAGCGATGGCATTCTAGATACAAGACATCCTCTAGAGACAAGACATTCTTCACCGAATCTTTATTTAATGTCTGCCACGTGGCAAGCACTGTGCTCGACTTTGACATTATCGTCAAGAATCAAACGGTCTCTGGGATCTCACCATCCGGTGGGGACATAGATACAGGATCTCATGTTGGCAGTGTGAAATGATGTGTGTCACAACAGAATTCCATGGACCTGGGGGTGTACTTTAGTTTTTGTGGGCGATGGTGCCGTCCTCTAGGATAAGGACTGCGGGAGAAGACGCATTAGAACAGAGGAGGAAGGGGAGAGCGATGATGGCGAAGGAGGAGAAGGAAGGTGATGAATTCAGTGTGTGACATACTAAGCTCTACAGCCTAGAAGGCATCTGAAGCACAGCGATTCTGTTGGGGGACCCGGGTTCAGGCTCAGTCTTGGGGGGACCCACCCCATACCCCCATTGGCCGGCTCTTTGGTGCATGGCTCCTCTACTCTGCCATTTATGGTCTGCTTTTCAAAAATTGATTGAAATATCAAATCCACTGATGTCTCCTCTTTGCCTTTAAAAGAATCCTCTTTTTTTTTTCTTCTTCTACTATCATTTTAAGGGGTTTTTATGGAGACAAACGAGATATATGTCGGTAGGCAATCCACCACATCGAACCAAGAGTTTTAAAAGTCAGAATCTGAGCAGTGAAAAAAAGAGGGAGTGGAGGGAGAAGAGAAAGAAGAAAAGAAGGAGGCAGTGGCAGACAAAAGAACTGAGAAAAGACCTAAGATAGAGTGTTAGAATCGGAGACATTGGGAATAGAAAAAAGCATTTCAACCAAACAGAACTGGTCCCTTGCCACTTTGTTGTCTCTGGGTGCAATTTACCAGCCCCAAATCAGAAGAATCTCTTCAACATATATAGATAGTAGCTACCTCAACACCAAGCTTCTATATGGTCCAGTGAGCTCAGACCATGTCTACTTGACAAAGGCGATGGATAGTTATCCCTGAATGGGTTGACAACTTCAGTGAAGCTACAACTCAAGCTTCCCCCGCCCCACGAAAAAGTCTCTGTACCTTAATTATGTAAGTGATTCATAATGTTGTTGATATGTAGGTGGTACTGCCTTTTACCAGAAATAAACCAGCTCAACCAATTTTTTTGGTGTCATCTAGGTTACATCGATCAAAAGAATAAAATTGTTCCTTTCTATTTCTTCTATCCTCCTTTATTCCTTTTTTTCATTTATCATTCATTCATTCAACAACAATACAAGTTTACTGAACACCTACGATATTCCAGACACTGGGCAAGGCTCTAGAACTAGGATTTCCTTTCTGGCTGGGCTGCTTATAGGCAACTCCAGGAGAGGTGCTTAAATAAGGCAACCCAGCAGGATTTTGGAAATCAGAAAGAAAGGAAATTCCAAGATGAAGTAAATGACTTACAGTGAGAGACAATGTCGAAGAAAGAGCAAAGAACATAAAGCAGGAAGTCCTGGGAGCAGGATGAAGCAAGTCCTCTGTACAGAAGCTGGGCTTGAACTTCAGGGAAGGTCTGCTTTCTCTTGAAGATAGGAAAGGAGGAAGATGTGGTGGCTTAAAAGAGTTGTGCATGGTCATTAAGATTTCACGCCACCTCAATGAAAGACAACAGAAAAAGAAGGTGAAGATTGTTATATTACTTTCCTTAGTTAGCTTGGTTCTCTATCCCAGGCAAGAAATCCCTCTTATCAAAGCTAAAATACGTTTATCTGTTTATAAAGGGCCTACTATGTGCCAGGCACTGTTCAAGGTGTCCAAGATGCATCAGGAGACAAACTCAAGATCCCTTCCTCCACAGAGCTGACATCCTGGCCGAGCAGAATCTATAACCCTGAGATGAACAGGAAAATCTCAAAAGAGGAATGAACAACCAGTGCACAATTATGGGATAAGCGCATTGGCAAACATTGGAGAGCTCATAATAACAACCACCATTTATTATTCAATAAATATTTGCTGAGTGCTTTTTAGCCTTTTGAGGGACCTTTGCATCGGCCTTGTTTACCTGTCCGACTTTCACTTCGTCACCTGAGCACCTGGTTAATTGCTACCACTTCTTCATTAGGAGCGTCACACTGCATCCTCCTTCCCTGTGTCTCTCACGTTTATCCTTCCCTTCCTTTCCCTGCCCACTGTTGCCACCATGGCCGGGCCTTCATCAGTTCAAGCAGAGTAGACTGCAAGTGTACCCCCCCCAACCCATCTCCTCTTTTTCCCAGCTCCAATCCACTCTACTACGTGGTGGGAACTAATATTCTAAAAGCTTCCTGTTATTTATATGCCCCCATACAAATTTCCTGCAAATGAAACAAAAAATAAAATCCTCTTAATTTCCTAAATAATAAAGTGTTTGTGCGGGTGGTTACATGGGTGCATACCCTCCCCCCCAATCTGCCATCAAACCACCTTTGTGCCTTTTCTTTGTTCCCTCACCTTCCCGTGCAGAGAATTTTCACTCCCTGGCTTCTGTTCACAGACCCGAGCTACCGAACACATACAAATGGAGCCCTTAAATAGATTTCTCGCCACCAATATTTTTCAGGTATTGTCATTTCTTCTGCTGGAATGCCTTCTTCTCCTCTCTCTGGTATACACATTGTAGTTTAGTGCAAGGAGGAAATGTTAAATGGAGAGTCCCAGAGCTGGAAGGATGGACGTAGACAAGTCACTGACTCTCTTCGGGCCTCAATTTCCTTATCTATAAATTGGATCAAGGAGATCAGAGCAGCTGATTTTTAAGAAGCTTCCAGATCTAATCTACAATGAAGTGCACACAAAAGTCGCGCTCAGCTGCCCATCCCAAGGTGACCTCCCCTTTCTTGATAAGCATGGTGTAGAGAACTAGAGTGACTAGATCCTGTGTTCAAAGTATCTAAAACTATGTCTGTATTAGAAACGCAAGAGCTGAAGCTGACAGATCCATAAATGACTCCTCTATTCAGGCATCTATTTCTGAAGGTAATGACAAAAATTAGAACGTCTGCCTTAGTTACCTCTGTCCAACAAATAAAAGTAGTAGCATTCAAGTGGGCCTCAGACTTTCCTAGAACCTGCATGTCATGTCAGGAAACATGAGCAAGCAAATCCATGTGCTGGCAGCCCAACCCAAGCACCAGCCTTGAGACTGAAAGTGTAGGTGGATTTACAAGATATCTGTAAGATGCGTATACTTCCAAAGTATTTCACGTACATCATCACATTTGACCCTCACGAGAGCCCAAGTGAGGAAAACAAGTAATCACATACAGTATACAGGCCTATTATGAACCAGGCACTCTTCAAGATGTTTAGGATACACCAGGGGACAAACTCAAGATCCCTTCCTTCATAGAGCTGACATCCTAGCAGAGCAGAATCTATAGCACTGTTAATTCCTCCTTAAAAAGAGGAATTAACAACCATCGCACAATTATGGGATAAGTGCACAGGTGAAAGTTTGAGAGTTAATAATAACCACCATTTATTATTCAACAAATACTTACTGAGTGCTTACTATATGCCAAGCTCTGTGCTTAATGCTTTGTATATGTTATTTTATTTAATCCTTATGCTAACCCTGCAAGGCAGGTATTATTACCTCCATTTTTCAAATCAGGAAATTAAGACTCGGAGAGTTTCAGTAACTCACTCAAGTTCCCCCCACGGCTTGCCATGGAGAAGAGACGAGGGAGTGATTAATCCTGTTTGCAGAGGCACGGGAGGGTTTTAGACAGGGGGATGCTGAGCAGGGTCTCAAAAGATGAATAGAAGTTCACCAAGCAAAGAAATCAGGAGGATGCCAGCTGATGCCATTCAAGTTCAAAGTCATAAAGTCGTAAAAATGTGATGTAGATTTAGGCTGGGAAAGCAAAAGGCTTTGATAGCTGGGGCAGAGGGTTTGTGGGGTAGGAGGTCTCATGGGAGGCTGGTAAGGTAGATGGGGCCTGGGTGAAAAGGGCTTTATGTAGTAGGCTTTCCCAAAACTTCTCGGAAGCTTTTCAAGAAGAAAATAATGTCTATACAGCTCACTGGGGCAAATGGACAAAGCTGCAGTCTGAGCAGTGCCTGGGGCTCCTGGTGCCCCCAGAGCTGTGAGGATCAATATCTTTACTCCTGGCAACCCCTTGTGCGTTTGTGAAGCTGGGCAGTAAGAAATGAGGGACAATTGAAGGATTTTTGAGCAAAGCGATGGCATAATTAGAATGGCAGGGTGGGGAATGGATTGGAGAGGAAAGAAATCAAAGGCAAAGAGCCCAGAAGAGCTACAAGAACAGAAGAGGCCGTGGGCTTGAGAAGGATTTAGGAGGTAGCATCGACAGCCCTTGGTGATGGGTGGATTATGGTAGAAGTGAGGGCTTAGTGGAGTATAACTCCAAGGTTTCTAGATTTAAAAAAGGAACTTAGAATTCATGACCAAAATACCTCTTCCCCTGGGTGAAACTGCAGTTCCAAATTTAAAAGGATATATTGTCAATACTTCACAAAGCAACGCAGACATTTCGCATTTCTCTGAATCAATCAATGAGTTGGTATTCGAAAAGGGAAAACAGACTAGAAAAAAGAAAAAGAAAAAAAGAAGCCCTCTAAGGGAAGTTTGCATCCAGGAAGCTAATAGACGAGCTGCATTAACTTCTGACACCCTCAATAAGTCAGAATTCTGCCACCACTTACTGCACAAGACTTCCGAGTCCTGTAGAACAAAATCCTAAAGCGTTTCTGATGGAGACATGAATGTTAGAACGGTTTTCTCGAATAGAATTCCATTTCTCCTTTATTGTTTCTTCT
Source organism: Mirza zaza (assembly GCA_008750895.1). Classification (NCBI taxonomy): domain Eukaryota; kingdom Metazoa; phylum Chordata; class Mammalia; order Primates; family Cheirogaleidae; genus Mirza; species Mirza zaza. The sequence goes on from VSMD01109956.1 coordinate 98,312, forward strand.
CGCAGGGAAGAAATGTGGTAGAAATTGGTCTGTCATTGTTTTTAGTCTAAGAAATAGAAAAGAGAGAGAAACATTTTAAATACCATGAAACTTCCCTTTATAGAATGACTAAACACCCACAATATAACCCAACTGGCAGCAATGTAACCAATTCTGGATGTTGAGCAATGTATGGAATAACTGTTTGGCCATCACAAAAATGACTATAGGGAAACTTTTGTCTATAGAGATGGCTGAAACAATGGACCAACTAGAGAATTCAACCTTCAATGCTCAGACCCTCTCTTACAAGCAAGTGTCATTTTTAGGAATAGCCAGTTAAGGATTTGTTTATTCTTTTAAGCACCACAGCTTTTTTTTTTTTTTTTAATGGAACCATTTGGCTAAAACTCCCTCTGCAATATATCCTATCCGTTCCTATATTCTCATATGGATTACACAGAATAAAATGTAATCTTAATGGCTCAAGGTCACAATGAGTGTGAGTTCCAACCATTGCTTTGGGCTAAAAGACTTAGGATTATTTGAAGTGTGTGGAGTTGGCCCCAACAATAAATGACATTTTCCAGTCCTTTTATCTGTTTTTGTAGCTGTTTTGTCTTCTCCTTTTATTACCAATCTTTGACTATACATTGTAGATATCGGTACTCTTGAATCTCAAGCCTATCTTTTTATTTTCATAACATATGCTATTTCTATTCTGCCGAGGGCTTGAAAAATGAATAACCAAGCATGTTAGCAAGATTATAGGTAAAGAAAGAGCAAGCAGGCTCTGTGAAAAAACAAGGGCTCACTCATGCTTATACCATGCTATGGTACCTTTAGTGCCTGGAAGGCTGCATCATGTGAGGCAGGGGGTGGGGAGAAGATTTGACATCAGTGAAACTGAGTTTGATCTTAAATAAACCACTTGATGTCCCTCAGCCTCAGATTCCTCCCTGGTACTAAAAGAAATAACAATCCTTTTTTTAATAATAAATAAGAGCCCTTCATCAGGGCTACTGTGGGAAGCAAATGAAATCATGCATACAAAGTTCCTGGCACCAAGCTGGCCACATTACTATCCTCAATTAATTAAAGCTATTATTATTTATTATGGATTTTGTGACATGCATTTTGGCTGCTCAAAGAGAATATTTCCTTACTGGAAGAAGAGCATGATGGGTGCTAAGACCAAGGAGAACTCAAACCTCAAACCGTAGTTAAAGATGGAAGCGCAGTTGTCATGGGGGAAAATGCTCAGGCCCTTCATGCCATTGAGGCCCAGCCAGCACCAGGGGCACCATATCTAGTCGTCCAGCCACGATTTCGTTCACAAGTCAGTAAGGTCTCCAGGTAGAGACAGGGAACAGATGACAGAGACACAGAAATCAGGAAGGGCACAAGAAAAACACCACCGCTGAGGCAATTCTCACCCAAACACCTCTCCTTTATTGGGGACAGGTTAGCATCTGAGTCAGTTTCTATTAGTGTCATTCTTTGATCACTGAGTATCTACCATGTAATCCACTGCTGGGGTTTAGGTTTCAAAGGGACTGAGACAAGGTGAGGGCCCTGGTGCAGGCAATCTGACAGTCAGAAGCCAAGAGGAAACATGCTAGAGTGAGCACAGGTCAAGGTGAATGTGGCCAGCTGCAATGGCAGCCTCTGAGGCTCACTTCTACTGGCTGGTGGGCAGAGCCAGGTGGCAGGGTGGGCTGGTCAGGTTGGCAAAAAGGTCCAGGAATACAGTGGCCCTTGTTCCAGTGAGACCACTTTATAGAGACAGAAGAACCTGCTGATTCCAATGTGTCTTCTCAAGGTTGGCCCTGGTAAGCTTACTTGGGTTTGGTTTGCCTAAAATCTAAATAACTTTAACCAAAAGAACCTATTTGTTAGCAAACCCCACCTCTCCTAACTCTCTCCTGACCACTGTGCATGTTCAAAGAAATGTTTCTCTGAAGTTGTGATCATGGTGGATGTGCTCTTTGAACCCAGATATTTTTTATTCAGTGCTTTTTATATTTAATGCATAACATTGGCATCCTTGTCATGCTCTTGTCTTAAAATAGCATAATTTTGCAATGACATAGTATCACCATCATTTGCATGGTCATTCCCCTATTGTTGGGGCTGTGAACTGTTTTTAACTTGCCATTTTTTCCCCTCTATTATGGAAATCTCTACTGCAAATTCCTTTGTACTTTTCCTTTACTTTAGGGTCATTTCCTCGGAGAACGCTTCTAGGTTGTGCGTTCACCAGGTCTAAGGGTATAAACTGTGTCCTAGCTCTTATTCCTCTCCCAGCTTATGAACTTGCCTTTATAACTCCAAGAATTTTCAGAAAGCTGTTTTGGGTCCAACATTATGTCTTAGTGCTGTAGGCTGCTGAGAAATATTGAATAAGCAAACTCGAGCACCGCTGGGCTAAGGAAGGATTGATTAAAAAGAAGAAAGCAAGGCTGAGGTCTGGAAGGAAGAAAGGAAGGAAGAAAAGGAGACAGGGAAGTGGGAGGGAGAGAGGGAAGAAGGGAGAAAGGGAGGGGAAAAATAAGGAAGGAAAGAGAATAGGAGGAGGGAGGAGGAAGAAGGACGAATGGAGTGACAAGAGGCTCAGTTGGAAACCTGGGGTTTGTGCAGACGTGTCCCCACTCTGTGGCCATGTGGTGGTCCTCAGAGTGTAATGTCATTTGGATGTTGAGAGAGGAAACATTTTGTATGGGTTTCTCCAACTTCCTTGACCTAGCCTGGCACTTATACCCGTGGGCACTTCCTTAAACCTGTCCCCAACCAATAGGTTTGTGTAGTCTTAGCTCTGCCCTGATGGCAGCGTCACACCAAACTGGGAAGCCCACAGCTCCCAGATCCACAGCGGGTACCGAGAACCTGCTTTAGGCCCAACAAATTCTGCTTCCATTTCCTTCATCTCCCCAAGGGTTTTTTGCAAAACTCTGAATTGTGCTGACACCCACTGTGTCTTTTGTCTTTCTAAATTCCCAGTTTTCCCTTTTCTAATAATTACCAACATGTCAGAGGCAGACCTGGGTTGGAACTCTGGCTCTGCCATCTGTGTGGGACACTCTGTGTGACCCCAGGCAGGTGATTTTACCTCTCTGAGACTCATTTCCTTCACCTGGAAAATGAGTTTAGTGCCCGACACTAGTAAGTGCTCAATGAATGGCTGTAGTATGGGACTGTGGCCATGATGGTTACACCTGTGCTCAGGTTCACCTGTGCTCGAACCAGCGACAGAGAAGATCAAATTGGGGAAAGATAAAGCTTCCGTGTTCTCATCTATAAAATAGGGATGACATAACCCTCTTGAGTTGTCCCAAGGAATCATTACATGGTACATGTCATAGTACCTGGTAGGTACCTGGCTGATCTGCTGTGTCACCTTCCTCCCTTCCCCCCACGTCCTTTTTCATCCTTTACTCTGGATAACCACGCAGGTCCACAGGACTGCAAAAGAATGCTCTAAATCTCTCCCTTTCTGCTGCTCCTGCGGGTGGACAGAGAAGATAAACTAGGGGTGGGGAAAGCCGAGGTAGTGGTTTGGCCAGGTCTTTTATAAAGGAAAGAGAGTAAACAAACTGCTAGTGGCTGAGATAGAGGAGAGCTGGGGCAAGGAGGAAATGCAGCCAGCCTGAATGGAGGCTTTGGACAAATCAACCTGGCCTTAAATCTCTGAGCCGCTGCAAAGGGTCTGTCCGCAAGATAGATTCGGGGCTGGTTTGTTAATGCTCCCTGAAGCCGAGGTGAGAGCCAGGTGAGCGCCAGTTAAGGGGACAGTCAAGGAATTGGGAATAAAATGCCTCATTCTACCTTGGGTTTTATATTTCATTAAATCTCGTTTTAACTGCATACTTTTTCATCATACGAATGGATAGTTACTGTTGGAGAAGGTGATTATGCTTAACTATTTTAATGAGGGCTTTGTTATGTGTACGGGAGAGCAAATTGGGTAGAAAAGTGTGCAAGGCTCCATTTCTTTGCTAACTTTACGGCCACGGCCAAGGTTACCAACAAGACGCAGTTGTTTAAAGTGAGAACACAGAATAAGGCGATGATAGGGAAGGAATGCTGTGGGAAGAAGACAGATTAGTTGTTGAGGCAGCCTGAACTTGGCAAGTAGGTGCCACAGGTCAACAAGACACCATAAGAAACACAAAAGCCCACATTAGGAGGACTATGTGGATATCATGGAAGAAGAAGAGGACCTACCTGGACATCCTCGATGCAGGATTGTGCTAGTGTCGCCTCTGCCCGGCTCAGATCCTAGCTCACAGGTTGATCCGTGTGAGCAGAGGGGACAGATTTCTCTGAGTTGGGGTGAGAAAATAAAAACATAGAGAGAAATTCAGTGGAAAACAGAGATAACTCTCAAAGCAGTCAAGGGGAAAAGACCTTTCCCCGGACTCTCCCACGATGCTGTGCTCATCTCTCATAGAGCGTTTATCATGCTTTATTAAAATTGCCTTTCAATAATTAATTAATGTTTAATATTTAATATTTTCTTGCCCATGTCCCCCCACTAAAATGCAAGCTAAGGCAGGGATCACATCTGGGTAGATGTATTTCCACTGCCAAGGACAGTGCCCGACATCCATCAGATACTCAATAAATATCCACTACAGTCATCACTTCCAGCTAATTATAGCCACCTTAATTAAGACTTCATACTGTAGAGCCAAACGACTTGAGTTTGCATCCCAACCATTCACTGGACAAGTTACTTATCCAATCTCTGCCTCAGTTTCCTCCTGTGTTAAAGAGCTATAGCAGACGTACATTCTTCATTGAATTGCTGTCAGGATTAAATGAGTTAATTCCTGTTCATTGAGCATAGTGTCTGACACATAATTAGTGCTCATTCAGTGTCAGCTACTGAATATCATTATCGTTGTCACCATCACCATCATCAGCTCAACTTCTCAGTGACCAGGGTCAGGTCATTAAATTCATTACCTAGATATTCTCTCCCACATTCAACTGCATGCTTGTTAAGATCAATTGTGGCACTGACACCCAGAGGTTCTCTCCATGGTATGCTTTACCCACTCTGTCTATACATTAGTTATAGGAACTTCTGAATCCCAAATGGCTTTCTCTGCCGACCAATGCATGCTTGGACCATTTCTCTAGACCAAGAAGAGTTAATGTGCTCAAGGCACTCAATTACACACATGTGTGTTATAATTAGCCTAAGGAAAATATGGCCAGAAAATTAAATCCTGTGCAAGTACATAACAATGCACTTCAGAGGAAAACAGCAATATCTTTGCATTACCTGCTGTTTGAGATTATCCACATGAGAGCTTGCGTCCATTAGTGTATCTAGCAAAGAGTTCAGGGAAAATCTGATCATACGATGGCAAGCTCTGTGCATCTCCTTGTCATAGGGCCTGCCGTCCTGTTTGGATGGGAGAGCAGGATAATGGGAAATGAGAATTTAAGGAAAATAACAGAAATTGGAATGAGGTGCCAAAGGAAGGCAACCAGAAAATAACTAAAAATACAGGGGGGGAAAGGGTGCGAAGAACATAAAATACAATTACTCTAGTCAACAGCACTCACTGTCGGAAAACATTTGTGTTAACAAAAAAAATCTGGGCATATGAAGATTGCGTACACCTGTGCATATTCACAGAGCACAGAAAGGTCACACATGGAGTTAACGGCATCGGCGGCCTCCGCACAGGAAAACTGGACAAATGGTGGATTGGGGATGGGATAGAGAGACATTTTACTGGATATCCTTTGTCCTTCTTTAACCCTTTTGAACCTAATTATAAACACATTACTAATTTCAAAATGAATGTTTAAAAAAAATCATCTCACAGAGTGAGCAGAGCATGAGCCGGAAGTTGGAACCTGGATTCTGGCTGTATCCAGTGTCAACCCGTGTGATTTTGAGCACACATCTCCCCTCTCTGGACCTTGACTTCCTCCCCTGGAAGTGAAAGGGTTAAATTAGATTTTAGATCCGGCTCCCACTTTTCAGGATTCTCCAATAAACAGGGACCACAGTGCTTCAGTGGAGCTGCCTCCATCCCTGCAGAGCGTGAACTCCCGACTCTTTCATTCTGGACCGGGTCCTTCCAGCCCACGATCTTTCTGCTGGTGGCCGTGGGCCCTTAGTTGACCTCATATGCCTGGGATTTGCTTGTGGTAGAAGAAAGGAGGCTGAAAACCTGAACTCTAATAAAATAGGAATAACTGCAAAGGCAAAAAAAAAAAAAAAAAAACCTATCTAGTGAGTCTAAGAAAGAGCCCAGAAGAAGCGAGAACTCAAAGAGGCCAAGTGTGTACAAGAAAACCGTGGAGTAAGAGGTAAAGGCAGCGGAGATGCTGAGGAACGTGGAAAGGTAAGATGGAACAGCAACCCCAGTGCCAGCTGCAGGGTGGAAGGGAGGGAGGGTGTGGAAGAATGTGTGTGCAATGAGCTCAAACCACAGCACAGACTTCTTGCTTTCTTTCCACCAATGTAAGAATCTCTATCATGACTACTGGGCATTTGCTCAGGTCCTATAACACTGTGGCCACCTCTTGGGCTCCAGATGCCACCAGTAGCATGGGCTAAAAAGGTATCACCACTGCCCACACCAGCAAAGAGGGTTCTTGACCTCCATGAAGGAAAGAATTCAAGTGTGGGGGCAGATGTGAAGCAGAGACATTTATTAAAGACAAAGTATAGAAAATATACTCTCAAAGATGGTAGAGAGTGGACTGCACCAAGAAGAAACAGGGCCACCCCAGGTTTAGGATCTGTTCTTTTATGATAATTCCTAATAATATGCTAAGCTGGGGTGGAATATTCATGGATTTCCTGGGAAAGGAATGGGGAGTGCCTAGAACTGGGAACCTTCCCCTTTCTTGACCTTATTGGGTAATCTCCAGGAGTTGCCATGGCGTTTGTAAACTGTCATGGCACTGGTGAGTGTGACTTTTCCTATGTTAATAGGGTAATGTATTTAGGGACCACTGTTGCCTCAACTGTGTGCATGCCCCAATTAAAGGAACTCCTCCTTTTACCTTAGATAAAGATGTTATGGCTAAAGTAAAGTAATTAAAGGGCTCCTATTGGTTATATTTATCACAGCTAAGCATATTCACATTCTTGTAGCTTTCTTATCCTATTGGCCTTCTCCTCTTGACCTGTGCCCTAACTGCCTGCAGGGTATCGGGCTCCTCCCTCTAAAGGGCCCCTAGGTTTCAGGCAGAGGTTGGGGAGAGAGGAAGGGGAAAATAAGGGAAGGGAAAAGAGGAGGAAGAGGAGGGAGGCAGAGTGACAGAGAGCTAGGGACAGTGCAGAAACAAAGACAGACAAAGAGAAAGGGAGAGAAACAAAGAGAGATTTAGGATCACAAGTACCTCCACAAAAGCCCACGTGTCCCATGATAGCAGTGAACTTTAATATTAAAAGTATTGTTGGCTTTATCTCCATTAGCAGTCCTAAAGGAAAGTGCATTGAGCATTCTAAGCAGGGACACCAAGAACCCATCATTGGTGTCCTGTCCTCTATACTCACCACCTCCTTTAAATCCCAGAAGCAAGACCCCCCCCCCCCAAGAAAGACCAAGGGCTAGAAGGACCAGCTCCAGAGTGAAAGAGTTGGTGGGTCCCCACTCCACTGGGCTGGAGCATCATATTGGAAGGATGTTGACACCCAAGAGCCCAAATCAAGAGCAGCAACTACTGGAGAAACAGTTGAAGGAACTGGTGACAGCCTGGAGAAGAAAAGATGGTCTTGAAGACAACATCACTGGCAGGTTGACTGCCAGAGCCCCTTTCAGCATGGAAGTACTCTGATTCTACAAACCATTTGAAAAGTTTCCACGTGAAGGAAAGATCAAACTTATTTTGTGTGGATCCCCAGAGATAAATTAGGAGAAATGGGAGAAATTCACAAGGAGACAGATTTCAATTTGATGACAGGAAGAAACTTTAAACAAGGCAAGATGTTCCAGAATAGAATCGCTTCCCAGTGCACTGTCACTGCAGAATGTTGTGGGGTTCCTACAGTGGGTAGGAAGGAGGATTATGTAGTATCTCAGATGCTTTCCAATTCCAAGCCCCTCGGTGGTAGGGATTAGGGGAAAACGGGAACACTGGGAGCTCTAGCGAAGACTGATCAAGCCAACACACATGTCAGCTCCGAAAATTGTATTACAAAATCAGAAAACCACGTTGACTTCAATCAACCTTCCCCTCCCAACAAAATCATTTCATGGGAGAAAAGAGCTTATAATTGGTGCTGGTGGCTCCACCCCAGAAAGCAGGCTGGCTGACCGGAAGACCTTTCTGCCACTGTACACAAACATCACACGGAATGCCAGCATGCCAGGTGAGCGGAACAGATGTTTTAGAGATAAACAAGCCATGGGAAATTTTCTTAAAAGCTTACAATTGGGAAATCACAATGCTACGTTCTAATTTCTTGCTGGAGGGGTTATGTGGGTCAGCTCCTGCCTCATGAATTTGTTTTTCTGGCTAAGGGAGTGAGTCAGCCAGAATGGGCAAACTCATTCACATGAGCTGTTGTGTCCGCGTAGCTGTGAGAGCTCAGACGGCGTGGGCTAGGGTTTGAGCACACAAGGGTTGGAGCCAGACTGCCTGGATTCACAGCCTGATCTCCTGCCCAGTGGCTGTGTGGCTTAGAGTAAGTAACTTAACCTCTCTGTGGTAAGGGCTCCTCCTCTTTGAAGTATAGAAAGTAACAGGATTTACCTTGCAGGATCATTTTGAGGATTAAACACTTCGAACATTTATGACACCTGTTTTTAGCATAAAACACTTAGAACAGTCCCTAGCACTTAGGAAGTCCTTCATGATCATCATTATTATTATTTATCACAATACTTTTCAAAGAAGCACCATGTGCTCGTAATAAAAAGAATAATTATTAGTCATCCATGGAACTGAAGTTGCATTAGAACTACTAATAATTCTAACCGATTTATGGAATCAAACATCCTGTATCAATTTAAAGTCTTATTTACGGTGTGATTTATTTTATGTCTAAGCATTCTTGTTTGCAGTTTTGGCACATGGTCCTATTCATAAATCTACAACATCACATTTGTAGTAATTAAAAACAGATTTTAATCTACCAAAAAAAAAAAAAAAAACAAAGGAGGCATAATGGAGAAGGGAAATCTTGGACTTTGGAATGAGTTAGGGCTGGGTTCAAATCCTGTGCTCTGAGCCTTTGGATCCATAGTGGCAAAAAGAAAGCCAAAATACCTGTCCTGCAGGGTTGAAGTGAGAAATCAAAATATGGGTATGTGCCTAGGTTTGGTGCCTGGCATATAGTAGTTGTTCAAGAAATATTAGTTCCTTTCCTTTCTTCCCCTGGGTCAGTGTGTTTCATCCATGTGCCAGGTAGCATAGAGAACATGCCACATATGGGTGCCATAAAGAGAGCCATCAGTCATTGCTTGGGGTCACTAGCCACCCCTGCATCTGTCTCTGTATTTCTGTGCCAAGACCCTTAGGGGCCTATGCAGGACGCCCCTCCCCTCCCTGAGAGAGCTACCATCTGGGGAAGAAACAGGTAAATCCACGGTAGGGAAGACGCCCAGTCAATCACAAGTAGCATGTGTACCTTTCAAGAAGGAAACTGCCAGGAAGAAAAAACCCACAACCACGGAAAAGCCAGAAATGTAAAATGTTTTAAAGGCTTTTTTCTAAAATAGAGCTTTCACGCCACTCCAGAGTTATGATACCGGAAGATGCCACATGCTTGTCCTGGCTGCTTCCTCAGTAACTGCACTGAGGTCACAGGGTCACCTCACTTTGGGAGGGACATGGGCCACTGTGGCATCCCCTGGACTCCTGAGACCAGGCTGGGAGCACTGGAGTATGACCTTTGGTAAGAAGCCCCAGGACGGTAGGCAATTTCAGAACCTTCTCTCCAAAGGTAGCGACGGACATCTTCAAGGAACTAAGTCCAAAGCAGAATTTTAGCAATGCCCACCTGCAATAGTTTTCCCCAGGTGAATGAGAAGGGCCTCAAGGTGTGTGTGTGTGTGTGTGTATGTTGTGTATATGTGTGTGTTTGTATGTGTATAGTGTATCTATGTATGCAGTGTGTGTTTGGGTGTATGTGTAAGTGTATGTATGTGTGTAATGTGTGTATGCGTATGGTGTGTACATGTGTTTGTGTATGTGTTATACACATACACATAGCTATGTGTATACTATGTTTGCATGTATGTTGTGTGTCAGCATACAGTGTGTATTGTGTGTCGTGTGTATGTGCATAGCATGTCTATGTGTGTGGTATGTGTTTGCATATGTGTTTGTCCATGTGTGACTGAGTGGATGTGTGCATGGGTGAGTGGGAGATAAGGGACTCCCAGGTCCCCTCCTCAGAGACCAGATGCAGGGAGCTGCCACACTGCAGGGTGCCCTCCAGGTCAGTGGGGAGGGGAAGCCCACCCAGCCCCGCTTCTCCCCCTCTTGGAAACCGGCTGCTCTTTCAACAGATCTGGCCTTGATTCGTCATTACAAAGTGGGTGAATTTCCTCTCCACACCACATCTCTCCTCCTCCAAGTCTCTTGTCCCCAAAGGACAAACTTTGGTCCTTCCCCTGGGATGCCCGCCAACCCTCAGGGACCCTTCACACTTTGTCTACCCCCATCAAAGTAGGGAAATGTCTGGAGAAATGTCTGGGAAACACCTTTATCCTATGGAGTAATGGGGCTCAACGTGTCACCTGTCCCAGCGAGGCATCAATGAGCCAATGATGTGGGAAACAGGGGTGGAGTCCTACCCTGCACCCACGGGGCAGCAGGATCCCAGCCCTGCCCTGCAGGTGCCAGGCCCCGAGGGGGAAAGTGGAAGGCCCCGTGGTGCAGAAGAAAGAGCTGGGGCTTTGGGGACCTGGGTCCTGAATCCAGCTCCACCACTTAAAGGCTGTACTTGGCCTCCCTAATCTCACCTATGAAATGGAGCTAGCAGTACGCTACGTACCTCGTCCATCCTCCTAAACAAGTCAAGGCAGAATAGATAAAAGGCCAAATCGAAGTACCCAAAAGCATCCAAGGGTTAGTAGAAGAACCTGGGTCCATCCTGGAGGGAGAGGTGACATCGTCAGCCAACCAGTGGGCTGCAGGGTCCCAGCAGTGGGTGTGGGAAGGATGGAGTCTCCTGCCCATGGAGGTCACGTGCCTCCCCCTTACACAGCCTTCCCAGCTGTGCTTAGCCACTGGGCTGGAGCTGAGCAGCGATGCTTGGGGGTAGGGTGGCTGTCCCACTGAGCCTAACCTGCCAGAAGCCACTGTTGCCAGCACTTCAACACACATGCTCATGTACATACATACACGCAAAACACACCTCCACACACCACATCCAGAAACCTGGATATCCACTCGCACATCAACACGCCCATTCATACCCGGCACCCTCTAAGTGCACACATGCACACCTAGAACATACATGCCGTCACAGACGCTCTACCCTACACACGCCACACACTGTCTCATGGGCACACGGTACTACACCGCAGACCGGCTCACATTCAAGAGTTTCTCAGAAATGCCCATCTCACACATACACAGTACACATCCTACACTCAATGCGTGGCACCACGGCTCCTCGCCCTCCCTCCAGCCCATGTCGCACTCATGAGTGCCCTCACGCCCATCTACACGCGGCCCCCGCGCACACAGTGGCTCTACTATTCCGTGTCTCTCTGTGCAGTGCGTCCCCCCACCCGGCCGACTCCGGCGAGAGGCTTCCTGCTCGGTGTGCAGCGGCCACAGTGGCCAGGAATTAAAATGCAGCGAGGAGGAGCCGGGCGCGTCAGCACCGCGTCTCCAGGAGCGCACGGCGCACACGGCCGCCGCCGCCCCGCCCGCCCCGAGCCGCCGGGCCAGCGAGCGGAGGAGCAGGTGCTCGGAGCCCAGCGCGCCAGCCTCGCGCGGCCGCTGCCCAAGTTCGCCCCGGGGCCCGAGGAGGATTCTCCCGGGCAACCGGGAGAGGAGCGCAAGCCGGCGCCACCGCCACCGCGGGCTTGGAGTCTCGAGAGGAGAAGGGCGCGCACAGCAGCGAGTCCGGGTCACCCCCGGAGGTGTTGCCAGAGCTCCGCAGTCCCCAGCTCCTGGCGCCGCCTGGACAGAGAGGAGAAGAAGCAAGGGACAGCAAGGCCGGGCTTTTCTGGAGACGCGAAGCACCCGGGAGAGCTGGAGGCAGAAGCGACACTTCCCTCTGGCCAGCAGCCTTGAAGGGGCCCGGCAGCGAACAACCTCCCGCAGGACGCCCTGAGAAGCCCCCAGCCCCAGGCGAGAGCCGGCACATCGCAGGGCTCGGGCGCGGGACTTGGGGAGCATTGGCGGTCTCAGCCGGGCGCAGCCCCGCGAGCAGTGAGAAGGAAGGGTCCTGGAGGGAAGGGAAAGAGGACAGCAGCCGGCGGTGCGACCACTCACCCCAGTACACACCCACCCTACCGCCAAGCCAGGAGCCGTGGTGCGCCTCTGGGGGCGCTCGTGCCTTGGCGCCTTCTCTCCGGTGTCCCAGCACCGCTGGGCTACGGGCCGGGCTGGTGGGGTCCCCGGGGATGTCCAAATCAGGCATGGTGGCCGAGTGGCCCCTCTGCCAGGACCAGCGTAAAAGCTGGGGTTAGGCGGGGCAGGGGGGACTCAGCTCAGGGTCCCCCGAGGTCCAGGACGAGGGGAGGCGGGCGCAGCGCCCAGGGACCGGAGAGGCGGCTCCCAGCGGGGCCCCTCCAGAAGTAGTGCCCGGCGCCGGGCATCCTCCAGGAAGACTAGGGGCCAGGAGAGCCTGGGAGGCGCTCGGGAGAGGCCAGTGCCAGGGGCGGCGGGCCGAGGCGGCGCTCAGTCCCGGGCGGGCGCCCGCGGAGGCGGCAGCGGCGGCGCCGGGCGGGCATGCCGCGCCACCGGAGCTCCTTTCGGGCGCACGCTTCCCTGGCGCGGGCTGCGCGCGGCTGCCGCTGCTGCTGCTTCCACTGCTGCTGCGGACTCCCATGGCGGCTCCGCCCGGCCGGGGCCGCCGCCGCTGCCGCCAGCCGCGGGCTGAATGAATGAGCCGGAGCGGCGGAGCCGGGCTGCCCACGGCCGCGCTCGCCGGCCCGGGACGCTTCCGCATGGCCCGCGAGGAGCCGGCGCCCGCGGCGGTGGCGGCGGCCGGGCAGCCCGGGGGTGGCAGAGGCGGCGAGCGGGCGCTGCAGGGGCCGGGGGTCACCCGCAGGGGGCGGCCGTCGCTGAGCCGCGCTAAACTGCACGGGCTGCGGCACATGTGCGCCGGGCGCACGGCGGCGGGGGGCTCCTTCCAGCGGCGCGCGCTGTGGGTGCTGGCCTTCTGCACGTCCCTCGGCTTGCTGCTGTCCTGGTCCTCGAACCGCCTGCTCTACTGGCTCAGCTTCCCGTCGCACACGCGGGTGCACCGCGAGTGGAGCCGCCAGCTGCCCTTCCCCGCCGTCACCGTGTGCAACAACAACCCGCTGCGCTTCCCGCGCCTCTCCAAGGGGGACCTGTACTACGCCGGCCACTGGCTCGGGCTGCTGCTGCCCAACCGCACGGCGCGCCCCCTGGTCAGCGAGCTGCTGCGAGGCGACGAGCCGCGCCGCCAGTGGTTCCGCAAGCTGGCCGACTTCCGCCTCTTCCTGCCGCCGCGCCACTTCGAGGGCATCAGCGCCGCCTTCATGGACCGCCTGGGCCACCAGCTGGAGGACATGCTGCTCTCCTGCAAGTACCGCGGCGAGCTCTGCGGGCCGCACAACTTCTCCTCTGTGAGTTGCCCCGCGCGCGAGCCCGCTCCCGCTCCCCCTCCCCCTGCGCCCCACTCCCTAGCAGTCGGGAGGCCCTCCGTGTGGCCGCTCGGGGCTGTCCACCTGCCTCCTCCTTGGCGGTGTCACCATTCCAGGTCGCCAAGGTGGACCCTGCCTCTTGGGTCCCCTGAGTCTTCTCCAGGTGTGGGAACGTGGACTTAACTGTGGGAGGAGTGGCCTCACCCCAGTCGCAGCTGTCCAGGCCCCTCTCCCAGAGTTCAGCCCGCTCACCCCTCGATCTACTCCTTACGGTCCCGTCTGTGCATACTGTCTTCCTCCCTTCCTGCCCTCGTCCCCAGGCCCACAGGACTCCAAGTGGCCGTTCTGTGTCTGGGGTGCAGGGATCTTAGCGTGGGCTTGTTGTCTTTGGGAAAACCAATAGGAAGCTCTTCAAAACTGGGGCAACTGGAGAATCAGGTAGAGTCCCCGAGCAGGCTGACCACCCTAAAGAGCTCACAGCTTCGCAGTTCCAAAGCGCTTAGGGTCTATCGAGGAGGACTTAGGGGGAAACTCCCGGAATATCGGCCAGCATTGACGCTGTAGAAAGCTTGGTGGGAGAGGCAGCAGCAGCCTTTGGCTACTTTGCGCTGGAGTCTTGAGCAGCTAGGGGAAAGGAGCAGTGGTGGGCTGGGGTGGGGCCCTCCCCTAGGGTGTGAGTGTGGTCTCTGGTCTGGAGGAATGCTCTGCAGAGAGACAGGATGTGGATGCCCACAGCCGGGGCCAGGAGAAGCTGTGCTCCGGGTTTGTAAACCATTTGCTGTGCTGGTTCCCCCCTGCCGTGGGTCTGGATAACGCAGCTGTCCGACAGAAGGTACCTGCCTTGTGCAGTCTGCCTTGGAGGAGCTCTGATGCCAGGCCCCAGCATGGCACGAGCCTGCCCAGCCATTCGTGTGTAAACGCCCCTTAGGTGGGTTTGGGCTTTCCCACTAGTGCAGGGAAGGCTGGTGTGTGAATGTGTTTATTGACAGATCTCTGGTGGTAATTTCCTGACAGTCTCGTTTCTGACAAAGCTTTTTCTGGGATGGTAAAGACATGCGACGGTTCCAACAGGTGTTGGCACGATGCCGGTCAGCCCAGCTCTCTCATTGGCTGGTTGGGCTATTCCTCGTCTGGGAGGGCAACCCTGGCTTCAGTCTTGTCCTGCTGGCCTTGCTTTAAGCCTGTAGATAGAGGAGCCCTGAATTATCCACTCCCAAAACATGCCTTGTTTCCTGGGCTTTTCAGCTGGCCTTAGAAGACTGTCTCCCTGGTGGCTCCCTGCCTTGGCAAGCAGGTGATGCCATTAACATATGCTCCTATGTGACTTCTTCCAGAACTTCAAGCACAATTCTGAGTTCCACAAAGGTGAAGGTAGTGAGCTCTTGTTATTTATTGTTCATTGGCTGACCGCTAATTAGCACCCTCTAGAGTTAGATTGAATTTCAAGGTTACATGCGAGTATCAGCAGGCCCTAGCTCCAGCTCCAAGTGTTACAACATGGCCCATGAAATGTATTTCTGAACATCTGACTGCTGCTTTACAAAGTGTGTGGAATTGCATCCTAACAGCTGGGATGCACTTTTGATATTCACCACAGCCCTGCATTAGCAATGAGTTTTATTCTCATTTTTTAAATGAAGAAAATGAGGCTCTAAAACTCTGTCCAATGCCCTGAGCCAGCAAGTTCTAAGTCCAGCTTTGCATACAACCAAATGCATTGCACAGAAGCCACAAGTAACCCTGCCTCTCTGACCTTGGTGGTTTCTTCTCTCGGAGGACCCTTGGGTAGGACTCTTGTTCCCCGCATCCAAGTCCTATCCCTCTGAGGGGCTGGGAGAGTGGAAAGCTACCCTAGGTGGTCCAGTTGCTCAGAGTCTTGGCAACATGTTTCTGGGGCATGCAGAGGACACAGTGCCTTCAGGAGCCACCTGACTTCAATCTCTGCAGCAGGCATGGCCATGAGCTGAGTGGGTCAGTGATTAAGAAGTGGAGAAGAGTAGGGTCATTCCCGCTGGACACAGCTTCCTCTTACCTTCCTGTGCCCTGCCTCCCTGTGTCTGAAGAGTTTGCAGGCTCCCACTCACCCAAGCAAAAGTATTACCCCCATTCCCCAATGGTATGTGATCCTGGACACTCAAAGTGACCCCTAGTGGCTTTCCATCACGGCCCTGGCCTGGGATTTTACATCCCCTTAACATTGTATGCTGTAGGTTTTTCCAAGGACCTTTGAATTAAGGTCTTCACCCCTCTATCTGTAGAAGCCAAAAGCTATTTTGGAGGAACCCCAAATACGGAGCAGACCTATTGGGCATATCTTCCTTTAACCACACTGCCCTGTCTCAAGCTTTTGTCATCTTTGATGGAGTGGCCTTATAGTGGCTAAGAATATGATCTCTCAAGCTGCACTGACTGGGCTCAAATCCTGTGTGCCCTCGGGTAAGTGACTTAAGCGCTCTGCCCTTCAGTTTCCTAATCCAAGATTTCCTGTTGTCCGACATCACCCGCATCAAGACCGTTGGCTTAATTCCTCTAGGGGACACCAGTGAAATGCACTTCTGATGAGAACCAGGCCATTTCTGGATGTTTATTCCTTTAGGGGAAAAGTGGGAAGCAGGATGCCTAGCACTGCCCCAGACTGCTGTGCTGCCCCAGTCCTAAGAGGACTAGTGCAACAGGTGAGGGGCAGGTTCCAGGGGAGACCTTTGAGAGAGGTGCCAACTGTCCCCTAGTCCCACTCAATCCAGTTAGTACCATGGTGGAGATCGACTCAGCAGGGCAGAGGGGTTTCTGGTGGATCTGAGTCTCTGGGCCCGCCCAGGATGTGTTTATTCACAGCGCCTCTCTTTGTCACAGCTGTCCAAGGGTTAATCACTCAGTGATCAGAGAAAGCAGCTCCCGCTTCTGAATGCCTGTGTTGTTTCTCTGCCACCAGCTGCGGACTTGGGCACTCTGCACCCTCTGGCCCTGCTGGGGTTTCCTGAGGGTGAGGAAAGCAGCCTTACCAATAATCGGGCGGGATGCAAAACTGGGAAGCTGAGTTATCTGGGTATCGGGGCCTTGGAAAAGGGACCGAGGGCTTGGGAACAGTGACCATCAGAGGCCCATCCAGGGTCTGCTGCAAGAATAAGGAGCAATGGCCCTCTCTGGCAGATGGCATGGATCAGGGGTGAGCGTCAGGCGGAACTTGGCTTGGGGCTTTACCTCTGCCCTTTCCTAGCTGTGTGCCTTGGGCAGACACTTTGCTCTCTGAACCTCTGGTAGTAATTCCTGCCTCAGAGAGCTCGGATGGAGATAACATATGTGCAGTAACTGGCACACGCCTGGGCAGTAGTGAGCACTCGATGTTGGAAAGGCTCAATGTCTTGGCATCTGATAGCGGCAGTTATTAATTAGTATTAATATAATTATCATATCATATCCTGACCACTTACCTGAGTAGGGATAGCCTTCTTTCCTAGTTTGTTCATTCGATTAACCAACATCTACTGAGTGTCAACTACATGCCAAGTGCTGTACTTGCAGCTGGGGGTATAAAATGAATAAGGCTTGGTGCACGTTCCCCAGGCACTTGTAGTGTTATTGAGAAAAGAGATGTGCAACCGTGTGCCAGGGCATCCAGAGGTGCTGTGTGGGCTCAGAGGAGTACCCAGATCAGACTGGGGAGCCCCCCCAGTAGCTTCCTGGAGGAGATGATGTCTGAGCTGAATCATTTTTTTTTATTTTAGTGTATTATGGGAGTACAGGTGTTAAGGTCACTTATATTCCTATGCCCCCTCCTCCCTCGAGTAAGAGCTTCAAGCATGTCCATCCCCCAAACGTTGCACATCTTACTCGTTGTGGTTATATATACCCTTCCCCTCCTCCCCCCCTCCCACCCCCCCCGACACCTGATAAATGTTACTCCTATATGTCCACTTAGGTGTCGATCCGTTAATACCAGTTTGCTGGTGAGTACGTGTGGTGCTGGTTTTTCCATTCTTGAGATACTTCACTTAGTAGAATGGGTTCCAGCTGTATCCAGGAATATACAAGAGGTGCTATATCACTGTTGTTTCTTAAAGCTGAGTAGTACTCCATGGTATACATATACCACATTTTACTAATCCACTCATGAATTGATGGGCTCTTGGGTTGTTTCCATAGCTTTGCAATTGTGAATTGTGCTGCTATAAACATTCGAGTACAGGTGTCTTTTTCATAAAGTGAACTTTCGATCTTTTGGGTAGATGTGAATCTTGAAGGGTAAGTAGGAGTCCCAGAGTAGAGAAGGAGAGAGGGTTTCACCGCAGGGCACACAGCATGTCCAAATGAGGGAGTGCAGAGGCATGAAATGAGATTGAACACATGCCTTCGAGGCCCTGAGACCAGTTCTAGGTGGCTGGAGGGAGGGGCTGGAGGTGCTGAGGTGGGGGCGGGGTGGAGGGGTGATGATGCAATGGTGTGATGGGTTCCTGGGAGCCAAACTAAAGTTTTTGAAGTTTGCAGCAAAAACTGTGACTTCTTTCACTATTGGCTGTTAGGCTGTAGAGGGAGGCCTCACCTGTATCTGAATGCCCCAGCTTAACCCCATACCTTAACTTCATCAGGGGCCACTGCTCGCTGCATCCTTCCCCCTTTCTACCCGCCTTTGCAAGAGTTAACCTTGACTTCAGATTTTGGGCTATTCCTATGTACTAAAAGCCAAGGAAATGGCATTTGGTTTCATCGCATTTCGTTCACATCGAGCAAGCTGGTTGCTATACTTGCCAGGACAGAAAACAAGAAATCATTTCAGCAACATATTGTTTAAAATCAGCTAATGCTGTTGAAACGGTGCTATGCCAGGCAATCCAGTAGTTGTGAGGACGGCCAGCTTTAGGGAGTCAAGAAAGTTACTTTCCTTTAGAGAAAGAGTAATAAATGAGCCAATACCTGTACAGTGCTTAGCACCATTTCTGGCACCAAGTAAACATGCAAGAAATATGAGCTATTTCCATTATGGTTATGTGCAGTGGGCATTGTGAGTGAAGGACAAAGGAAAATAGCTTTGGGCAGTTGTTCTGTGCCAGATCCTGGCTGGGCATGTTGCACATTGTCTCAATTCTTGCAATAACCCTGTTTGAGAATCCACATTTTACAAATGGGGAGACTGCACTTTGGGGAGCATCTGTAATCCACCTAAAGTCACAGAGCCAGCAGGTGACAAAGTTGGGATTCCAACCCAAGTCCTCGTGACTGCAAAGGCATGTGCTCTTTCTGCAGCTGGATGAGGAATGGGCAGTGTTGGTGGGGGGAGGGGGGGTAAGGAGGGTGTCCTGGGAAATCCAGTCCAGCCTCAGCTTTGCCCTGGCCAGCTGGGTGACCTTGGCCTCAGGACCTTCCTCTGTAATATGCAGGCATGAGCCAAATGACCACTGGGACTTAGCTGAGAAGTTCTCCATTCTAGTGGGCAATCAGGGAAAAAGAAGGTTTAAAATAGTGCAGATGGTGCGAGCCTTTCAGCCAGCCATTTCTGTTCTTTGCAGAGCTGAAACAGTGATTAAGGGGTGAATGTACAAGTTATTGAAGTGCTAGAGACAGGACGGTGATTAAATAGACATTTATACAAGGAACATGAAAAGACCTCCTCCAGTTATTTGACTTCAGGGAAATTAGTTTAGGGAATCAAATGTAAACTCTGCTCAGGTCTGCAGATATCCAAATTGACCAGCGTCAGGCTGATTGTGATAGTGGCTATTTTGGGGGCACTGTGGCCAGTCATGAAGGCATCAATCAGATGTCTGCCCAATTGAGAAGGGCTACAGGAATAACCGGGCCATTTGCTCCGTGTGTCAGTAGCTTTCATTCTCCTAAGTGATTTGCTTGGATCAGCTACTCAGAGATTCAATCCACCAATGCAGATTAAGTGCCTACTGTGTGCCAGGCACTGAACCACAAAGATGACCATGAATCTGATCTGTTTCTGGCACACAGGCCTGCAAAGGTAGGGCAATGTGCTTCATCAGGGTGACTGGGTCTAAAAGGAGCTGCCTGACATACAAAGAGTGGGGCTGGCTAGGATTTGTATTGGCCACCTGTTACATACACAGTCACATTCAACTTTCCCAGAATCGAATGAGTGTTATGGAACCCATTTGACAGATGAGGAAACCAAGGCCCAGGGGGAGATACAAAGTTACATAGCTGGGATGAACCCTAGCAGCAGAGTTAGGATTCAACCAAAGATCAGTCCAGGTCCAAAGCTGATGGATGTCCTTCACTATGACCCATTCTGCCAACACTCAGAGATGCTGGTGAGAACAAACCTTTCCAAAGAAGGTATCACTCACACTCTTCTAAGCCTGAACTGAAATCTTGTTCACTGCAAGTTGCTGTCATCCTGGGTTCCAAGGCCTGGAACCCCGAGAAGGAAAGACCGTTCCTAAGAGTACAAGGAAGAGAAGTAGGTCAGTCTATTGAGTTGTGAAAAAGTTTGATGTATGCCACAACTAAATTACCATTTTCAGCCTTTCAAGGACTCTGGTAACTTGAAGTCCAGGATAAGGAAATGTTGCCAAATTGAGATCCAGCTCAGGCCTGTGCTAACAAATAGATGACTCACCCATAATTGGAACATGAATTGTTGGTAAAACAAATCGAGGCTGCTAACGTACCCAGGAAGTTTGTTCTCCTGAGCATGTCAAATATCTCCCCTGACACCGTTGTTTATACTATTAATTTGCTAAGTAAATTGTTTCCTCTGATTCCACACACATTTATTGAGCTCCTGCTCTCTGCCGGGCACTTTTACATTCATTATTTTATTTCAGCCTGACAACACACCAGAGAGGAAAGTATTCTTTTCTCCCTAGCACAGACAAGGAAACTGAGGCACAGAGTGGTTTTTTTGTTTGTTTTTGTTGTTGTTTTTAGTGCCCAGCCCAAGGTCATAGACAGAAGCCCTGATCTTAGGGTTTCAATGTCAATGTTCCTTGCATTACATCACAATTGTTCCCTGGTGAAGCTTGGGCCAAACAAACCTGCATTTCTAATCAGCAGAGTCTTAATTTATTATACCTGGCTAGGATGTGATAATGTACATTGTTATCTCATTTTATCCCTGCAGCAATGGGATGAAATTAAAGAGCACTTATTACACTCTATTGCCTGCCAACTCCAGAGAGAGGAGGAGCTTGCCCAGGGTCACATGACACGGGAATGGCAGAAGAGCCAGAATTTGAACTCGGGTCTCCTAAGGGTCCATGCACCTCTTCCTCTCCCAGCTCTTCTGTTGCTGGTCAGGGTGAGTTTTAGGGGATTTTACCTGCCCCGGAAGATTTTCTTAGGGAAAAATAATGGTCTTGTGAATACATTGCAGAAAAGCATCAGTACTGAAACTGGCTGCAGAGAAGAGACGAGGAGGCTGCCTTCCCTGATCTCTGCCCAGAGACCCGCCCTCCCTGCCCAGGCAGGTCTGTTCGAGGACACTCCAATTGGCAGTGGATGAATGGGGAGCCCTCAAGAGGGGCTCACACTTTAGCATGCCCAGATTCCCAGGTCCCCAACAGAGACCTGACTCAGTAGGTTGGGGCAAGGGCCTGAGATTCGTGTTTCTAACAAGCACCCAGTAACCCAGACACTGCTAGTTCATGGACTACCCACACTTTGAGTGACAAGGCTGGGGGCTCCTTGGAACCCATGAATGCTAATAAGGAGGGACCCGTGTGGCTCTCCAGCCATGACGGATTCACTGGGTCTGGTAGTGTGCTTGTGGGGTGAGCATCCCACAGGGAAGCAGGGAAGGGGAAGGGTGCCTGGGGAGGGGTGCTGGGCTCCCAGTAAACCCAGGACGATGTGCGGTAGCAGGTGCATTACTGCCCCCAGGTGGCCTTCTACCATACCAGAGCAGGGTCAACAGAGGGCCAGGGGCAATGGCCATGTGGTAGGCTGCAGAACGGTCCCTCAAAAGATGTCCACGACCTCATCCCTAGAACCTGTCAACACATCACCTTATTCGACCAAAGAGACATTGCAGAGGTGATTACGTTAAGGATTTGAGATGCGGAGAATATCCCACACTATCTGGGTTGGCCCAGTGTGATCACGGATCCTTATAAATGGCAAAAGGAGGCAGGAGCGTCAGAGTGAGAGGAGATGTAACCACCAAAGCAGAAGTCAGAGATTTGAAGAAGTTACTTTGATAGTCTTAAAGATGGAGGAAGGGGCCACGTGTCAAGGAAGGTGGGTGGCCTTGAGACACAGGAAAAGGCACAGAGACAGATTCTGTCCCAATGCCTCCGGAAGGAGCCCAGCCTTGCCAACAGCACTGTGATTTTAACCAGTAAGACTCATTTCCAACTTCTGACCTCCAGAGCTGTAAGATAATAAATTAGAGTTGTTTGATGCTACTGAGGTTTGTGGTGATTTGTTATAGCAGGGATAGGAAACTAATACAAGCATCATTTTTTTTCTGTACAAAATGTTTTCTATGACAGACCTGAATCTGCATAGACCTGAATAGGCTGGGTAGTTTTGGAACAAAGTCTGTCCGAAAAAATCAAGAAAATAAAAGAATTTGTAACAAACAAGCATCTAGTTTCAAAAATGGCATGGGGCTATTTTAACCACACATTCATGCAAGACTGGGAATTTGGATCTCAGAAACTTACAAAGGAGGTAGTTAGGGGGCGTAGAAAGAAAGTCACCTCAGGAGTCGGACAGACTCAAGGTCAAAACCCAGCTCTGCCAGGTCTTAGTTGGTGGCTATTTAGGAAGCTGCTTACCCTCATTGAGACCTTATTTCCTCATTTGTAAATTACAGATACTTTCCTTGCAGGGTAATTGTTGAAACTTAAAGATAATTTATTAATCCATCAAAAAATGATCGAGAGTCAGCCATAGACTAGCCTTGGTGGATAGAAGTTGAGTATCAATACAGAAAGTGTCTCTACTCTCTTGTATGTGAAAGTACAGCACAGGTATGTAGGTGCTCGATAAATATGAGCCATCGCTATCATCCTCATCATCATTAAAATAGGTGATGCCCTCACTTCTTCCAAGAAGGATTTTCAAGGCCCAGGAAGAACAGCCTTCAAAGGCCCTCTAGATGCTGCCACAGTTCTAGCCAGGAAACATTATGTCGTTTTCATATCACAACTCTCTGGGTAGGTGAGAGACCTTTGGTGTTTCTTCCCCTATTCAGTACCCTGACCAAAGTTATAAGTCAGAGAGGGGGGTTGGGTCACGTAAGGGTACACCGCAAGTCACTGGGGGAGCTTGAAATAGACTCTAAGGATGTTTGTACATAAGCCTACAAATGATACTTTGTATCTCAGCGGTATCAGTCTCTTCCTCTGTCTTCTTCCCAAACTCGAATTCTGACCATCCCCTCCTGATTCTGATGGCATGTCTGATCTGAAAGTTGTTGATACTCTGATCTCTGGAAGTGAAGGGTTTTAATCTTCTCTTGGAACCCCTCCCAACGAAAATTATTTTCCCACTTTGAAATGGCATGGGCATCCACTGTGAACTCGCATCCATAAATCTAAGCCTACTGCTCAGGAAAGCAGATGAGGTTTGATTCTGCTTCTCAGCACAGTCTCACAGAGCAAATTATGGAAAGAATTTGATTTATAGGAGCACCTCAAAGGCTCTGGAGTGAGACGCGTGTTTATTCACTTTATTACCATTTATTTTACACTATCTCTTTACGCTCCCTGCACATGGATTTGAAAGACTATTTGGATAGATGCTTATGACCTGCCAGATTGCATGGCCCTGTTGAGGCTCATGCCTCTCTTTGGCGAGGCTGCCAACAGCTCAGGTTGAGGGATCCTCCTGCCAGCATTGGGGGTAAACCCATCCTATATTACAAGTGGACAAGGAGACTCCAGCCCAAAGTTTGAGCTCGAACTTCACGAAGTATGTTTGCATGGTACTTGGTGTGAATTTCCAGCTGCAACTGCAGGATGTATACAGGCAGGCTTGATTTAAGATTCAAATATCTCAGAACAGCTGGGGATATTTAACATCGCTATAATTACATTACATTTCTGATGGTACATGGAGTCAGAGCCTTTTTTGTTGTTGTTGAATATTCTATGAGCATCAAATATTTTAACCAGTGAGGGAAACATGACTGTGTTTTTCACAACTAAATAGTTTCATTTTAAAAATTCTGGCCAGGGATGAGTATCTCAGGGTTTCATCTTTTGTCATGTCTTTGGAAGTGCAAGAGCAATGTCCCTTCTGCTGTTGCCGAAGAGGTCAGTTAGGTGGGCTATGATACTGGGGAAAGGAGAAAAATGGGGCAGGAACTGATAGGCACCCCATGTGTGCCAGGAGGGATGGTATCAACTTGTCACAAGTGGCATTGCTGATAAGTGATATAGCTAGGGTCAGCTAGGATCGCTACAAAGGTGATTTTGGCAACTAAGGTGGAATGAGTTGCCAGGAAGTGGGACAGAAAAGAGAGAAAACAAGATAAAGGAAGACCCAGTATGCACGAGGCTCTGATATATTCATTTAATTTGTTACCTTTTTAATCCTCAGGACAGCTCTGAGGGTTCATTACTGTTATACCCATTTTACAGATAAGGAAACCAAGGCTCAGAAGGTAAATGGGGGAAGTAGTGATGAGGACATGCATCTCACCCTCTTAGAAGATGACATTTTGAATATTTAATGTACGTTGACCCCTGGCTCCTTCACTCTCATCACCCACCTCCCCTGCCCTATGTTCCAAGATGCTTAACCAGCCAAGGAGGAAGGAAAATACCTATTACCTTTGCTGACCTCCCTCTTCCCACCCCCTTGGAGTCATGAGTTCATGGCCTGGAGTCACAAAGCCAAGTCATTGCCGAGATGCTTGTCTCTTTCCAAGGAATTTTCCAACTTCCATGCCCTTGCTAGGGCTGTTCCCTTCCCCTGGATGCCCTGATCTACCATCTCTGCCTCTGCAGCCCTGTCTCCTGTACACGGCTGGGTGCTCAGATGTGCCCAGAATGCGCCTGGAAGAATGCCTGAGATCCGATGATGGGCTGCCTCTGAGCAGGGGCCTGGAGGATGGGTCGGCTGGGCAGGAGGGAGCCCTGCTTCTCACCCTGCATCCATATCTATGGCCTGAGACCTTTTGACCGGTTATATACGTGCACGTACAACATACAACCAATCAACGCAAGAGACAAAACAAAAATACTGTTTGTTATTTTTTGTTTGTTTGTTTAAAAATCTCTTCTGTGGTTATCTGTATCCTCCTTACAAATCATCTGTAAGTAAAGAGATATGTTCTGCCCTTTCAACCACACTAAACTCACTCTGTGGATGCCCCTCTTAGGATCCTTTCCTTCCTTGGCCTTTTATTGAAACCTTATATATCCACTCAGTTTCCCTCCTCACCAACTGTCATCTCCTTGCGGGTCAGAACCACGCCTGGCTCCATCCTGTGGCTGTCCCAGCACCTGACACTATGCCCTGGGGGCAGCAGGTTCCCTGTCTGGATATTGAGTTGTCGAAATGAGAAATAGGACGGTTCCACCAGAATCTATGTGGACTCATTCTGTCGTTCATTAATACATCCGGTGAAGAGTTATGGAGGCCCGTGTGGGCCAGGCGTTCTGGTAGATGTGGGACACAGAGGGAAATGGATTGGAGCCCTCCCCCGCAGAGTCCCCCATCCTGGAGCCGTGCTTTCCAAGTCTCCCCGAGCCTCAGAGCCACGGGGAGGGCTTGCTTAAAAAATCCCTGGCTCCCAACCAGAACTACCGAATCAGAATTTATAAGGGAGAGGCCCAGCAACCTATTTTTAATATGCCCCCCCCAGGTGACTGAGGATTTTAGAAAAACATGGTTTGTTGCAGGCTGGAGGGGCAGATAAATATGCAAGTAAACAAAAAAATGAACAAGACTGTTTCCAATATGAATAAATGCTGTGAAGGCAAATAATAATAATAAGGGCATCTGATAGAGGGTGGCAGGAGCTGCCTGAGGACAGGGAGCAGGGAAGGATCGATTCTCCGGGGAAGTGACATCTCTGTTGAGACCTGAAAGATGAGAAGGGGAAAGCCCCGCAGGGACCAGGGAAAAGCACTCCACACAGGGGGAACACCAAACCAAAGGCCCTGAGTCGGGGAAGGATCTGCCTCCTTCCTTCCAACACTGGAAAACCCAGGCCCAGCAGCTCAGTCTCTGGATGTTTTTGTCGTGGGTACATCTGGCTCCTTCCAAAGTGTGGCCACCTCTCTTCCCCACACACCTTGTGAGAGAGCAGCAGGATTCCAGCAGTTCTGGAAATACTGACCTCCGGAATGCTAATGTAATGTAGCTTGAGGTCCTTAGGCTGAACTTTTCCTTTTAAAAAATAACTCCAAGAGAATGGAAAAAAACTGCAGCACCAAAGAATCCAATCACAAATCCCTGTCTGAGGGCAGCTCGGTGAGGCCAACGGAGCCAGGCCCTCACTTTGGAGTACTACATTCCAGGTAATTAGAACCACCCTCCTCTGCTGATTCGTCTTCGTGAGGACAAAGGTCTTAAGCCTTTGATGTTCGGATAGAGTTTCCTTATTCGGCCTCTAAAGTGCTAGGTCACATGGCTGGTTGCCCATGGTGAAAACAGACCCCTTCCCCGGCTTCGTGTTGCACAGAGAACATGCAGATCTTTCACCTCCGTTCATCTTCGTGGTAACCATGTGGTACAGAAAAGCACACAGTGCTGTTCCTGTTTTACAGATGGGACAACTGAGGCTCAGGGAGGAGCACTGACTGGCCCAAGGTTACCCAGCTGGTGCCAGAGCCAGGTCAGTTCTGACTCCTGCTGCAGAGCTGGCTCACGGTGGTGAATCGCTACTAGGAGTCGAAATCTGTCCTTCTGCAAGTCTCAATGTCACCGTCACCTCCTTGGAGGAAGTCTTCTCTGATCCCAATAGAGGGCATTGTGAAACCCGGTTGGGAAGTTGAATCCTTGACCGGGAGGGCCCACGGCGGTGCCTGGGTCACCTCCAGACAAAATCCCTCAGATTTCAATAACTTTTACATGGTACATGAGAATCGCCTGGGGAAAATGCAGATTCTGGTTCAGCAAGTGGGGCCTAAGGCCCTGCATTTCTGACAAGCTCCCCAAGTGACACCAATGCCACAGGTACATGGGCCACACTTTATGTAGCTAGGATCTACAAGGCTGGAGGAGGAAACAGCTTGGAGTAAGAGAGAAAGAAGGACCTCTGGCCCTGGACAGACCTGGGTGCCTTGTGTGTTACAATGAATCATCCCTTTTGGACCGAGTTCAAGGTGGGCCCACCTTGTCCTGAAACCTGGCTAAGAAGCAAAGCCACTTCTCCTAGACTAGACCTTCAGGCTGCTGCTCTTTAGAAATGCAGACAGCGCAGCAATTGGTAAGTCTCTATTAAGAATAACTCTTTCCTTTGTCTTTATGCGATACCAAAACAACAAGTCACTGAGAGAGACCTTGTGAACGGAGAGATGGCAACAGAGTCACATACCTTCAAAACGAGGTCCCCTCAAGGATGAGCCTCGAGATATTTCTGTTCCCTTTTCTGATTTTGTAGATATCAGTGGATGTGTCCGTGAGAGGTGGGAATTCAAGGTGAGCCTCTGGCTTGATCACAGTAATCAGTTTTTGTCTTTGAGTGGCATTTTGCTACCCAGGCAGGGGAGAAAGCCTTCCACTGAAGGAGCTGTGCCAGTAACAGGGCATTTCTAGGTGATGCAGCTAGAAGCCTGCGCTTTTGTTGCTATAAGTCCATTAGTTAAAGCTGCTAAGGCTGCCCGCAAACCATGCCTTGGACTATTCATTCAATTCATACCCTTATTTGGTTTTTGATTCATTCATTCCTTTGTTCATTGTTTTATTCATTCGCTGATTGACAGCTTCATTTACTCATTCATACATTTATTGAGAACCTTCTATATGCCAGGCACTGTGCCGGGCGCGAATGATAACAAAGTGAATCCACTCCAAGTCATC
Source organism: Mirza zaza (assembly GCA_008750895.1). NCBI lineage: Eukaryota > Metazoa > Chordata > Mammalia > Primates > Cheirogaleidae > Mirza > Mirza zaza. The sequence continues at coordinate 126,004 of VSMD01109956.1, forward strand.
CATTCAGTCTCCCTGTTCCCACAGTGTCCTGTAGCCAGGCAACAGACTCAACCCTCGGTGGCCTCTCTAGTGCTGAAAAACTGGCCCATCCATTTGTCATCTTTAGTCTGAGACTCTGCCCTGCTTTGAGATGTCATGTGGGTCTATTCGACAAGATAAGGCCAACCACCCAGAAAATCTCCAATTCTTGCCCCTACACGTTGTGCATTCCGGCATGTTGGGCTGCCTGTAGTCCCTGAATCTGCCGTGCTCTTCCAAGCCTTTGCATATGCTGTTCCCTCGGCCTGGAATGTCCCGCCCTCCCCCTTGTCTGGCCTGTGCTGCATCCAGCCACTGGTGCCCTGAGAGACTTTGCCCTGGAGTGGGTAAGAGTGAGAGCTCAGGGTTCGAGTCTTGACTTTTTCTCTGGGTAGACAGAGTCTACCCAGCAGTTTCATATCTTTATTTGGATTTGCACAACGGCTCCACGGAAGGGTAGCAGAAGAGTCACAAATCCCAGACGAGAGTGGAGTGACTTTCTCAAGGTCACAAAGCTAGGAAGAGGCCAGGTCTCAGCTACGATTTAGCTCTCTCACTCCCTTTTCGGGGCTGGTGCCAGTCGACAACGTACACAGAAAAGATGTCGGCCACTGGGAGTCACTAGTTAAGACCTATAGGGCCTTTTTATTCCTTTCTGCTGAAGCCTAGAAGAATCTGCTCCGGTCAGGCACAGAAGCTGCAGAGGAGAGCTGAGGTTATGGTGTGATGATTCAGATTTCACAAACAGCAGGTTTTGCCTGAGATATTTAAATAACTCAGAGTTACTGCCGCCCCATGCAGGAGCGGACAACCAGGCAGTGGTATATGACTTCTGGGTGGGAGGGGAGCCGTGTGGGAGGCAGGAGTCAGGCTTCCAAGAGAGAAATTACCATTTTGTATTTATTACTTTGGCTCGCGGGAGTGCCGCAGGGACAGGCTTGCTAATACATTAGATAATTGCCTCAGTTCCCCACTTCAGTTTGCAGTGCGTGGACAGCCCAGGTGCAGACTCGCAGGACAGGACCGGCCCGGGCCTCCCAGGTGGCCAGGCCTCTCTCTGGGGCATGAGGTGCTGGAGAGGGGGGGGGGGGGAGTAGGAGAAGGGGGGGCTCTCCATCCTTAGATATTGGGGGACGCCAAGATCATCGGGTCCCTATGCCCACAGCTGCGGAGCAGAGGGAGTGGAGGAGGAGTCCCGAGCTAGGAACCGGAAGCCCAGAGTCCCACTCTGCCATGACTGCTGGACGGCCCTGGAGCCATAGCTGCCCCTCGCTGGGCCTCTTGTGCCCATCTGGAAAATAAAGGAGATCGTAAATCAGTATTTTTCAACTCTGGCTGCATGTTAAAATCACCTAGAAAAGTTGTTTTTAAAAGCCCAAGCTCAACCCATAGAGATTCTGATTTTGTTGACTTGGGGTTGAGCCCAGACATGAGTACTTTTTAGGTACAGTTGAGAGTCCGGCTAAAACATAGCTGCCAGAGAGATTCACTGATCTGCTCAGTCTCTCTTAGGGTGGACATTCTAGGAATCTAAAAAAAAAAAAAAAAAAAAAAAAGGCAACAAGTCAGTGACCTTGAGATCCAGGGTGGCTTGCTTCTGCATTTGGATTTTTACTGCCAATAATCTGTTCCAGCTCCAGTCTCCACCGCCTGCCCAGGGAGGTTCCCTCTTCCCGGTGAATGTTGGAGAGCTGTACACCAGCAGGCAGGAGGCTCAGCTCTGTGGCCAGGGGTCAGCTAACTCGGGATTCCCGGGCCCCAATTCTCACATCCCCAGATCATGAGAAAGCAGCTGGAGCCAGCCTACCTGCTAGCAGGCTTCGGAGCGGAGCTTGTTTTATGCTGCCCTCTAGTTTCTGAAGGGCTTTCCCATGCAGTGCCTGACAGCAGAGATCACTATTCCAGTTTCATAGATGAGAAGACAGAGTCTCAGTGTGATCAGGTAACTTGCCCAAGGCCATCCAGCCAGTAAGTAACGGAACCAGACAGATGTCAGTTCGAATCCTAACAATGCCACTTCCAAACGAACGTTGACTCGTCCATGAACTTTTGTGTGCCTCGGTTTCCTTATCTGTGAAATGGACAGAAATACTGCTCATCTCTACAGAGCGGTGGTTGCGAGGAGGAAAAACGGTAACCAGGCAGGATTCCTTGTGGAGCCTGGCACAGAGCAGATAATCAGCTGATATTTCCTTCCTCCTCCTTCCTTCCGCAGTTTCTCCTGGTCTCCCCTTATTCTTTTCCCTGCCTCCTGCTAGTTTTCAAACTCTCCAAGGAATGGGAGCTTGGTGGGCAATTCACTGCGTATGACCTTGAGCAAGTTGCTCCATCGCTCTGTGCCTTCATTGCCCCATCTGTGAAATGGGGGTAGGAGAGGTATTTGCGATTAAGGATTCCATGGGTTGAGAGGACAGCTCTGGCATGGAGCTCCTGCTGTGCTTGTTCTCGTTCTGCTTCTTACGGCCTCCCTTCTCCCCGCTGGGCCCTGGCACGGGGAGAACTTCCCGCCTCCACCTCCTCCAGTGGGTGTTCGATGAACAGGGCAGTGACTCCCCAGGCAGAAGCGCGGTAAACAAGCACATCCTCCCAGTCCTTGCTGTGTCCTCAGCGGTGACAGCTCTGCTGAGTACACCCGGCTCCCAGGGCTCCTGGGCTGGGAGCAGCAGCCCTCCCCAAGGGGATTGCTCACCATCTCGGGATGGGAAAAAAGAAAAAAGCTGTAAATAGAGAGGATTCATCTGTGATAAGTCATGGTTAGAAACCCCGGCTATATAACTCTTTAATTCTCCACTCTAGCTTGTAAGCTCATGCAGTAAAAACAGTCACTGGTAATTTATTTTTTCTTTTAATTTTGTGATTTTTTTTTCTTTAACCAACCAAAAAGCCCTCCTAAACTCACCTTAAGCTTTTATTTTTTTTTCTCTTAACAGTCATAAAATATTACCGTGGATTACAATGTAAAAGCAATCCTCTCTCCTCCATTGCCACGTTGAAAATGTACAGACTCACAGACAATTTCTTTTTTCTTTTTCTTTTTCCGAGACAGAGTCTCGCTCTGTCATCCAGGGCAAGAGTGTGGTGGCATCAGCCTACTTCACAGCAACCTCAAACTCCTGGCCTTAATCCATCCTCCTGCCTCAGCCTCCTGAGTAGCTGGGACTACAGGCATGCGCCACCATACCCGGCTAATTTTTCTATTTTTAGTAGAGACGAGGTCTTGCTATTTATTGCTCAGGCTGGTCTCAAACTCCTGAGCTCAAGCAATCCTCCTGCCTCAGCCTCCCAGAGTGCTAGGATTACGGGTGTGAGCCACCGAGCCCCGCCAATTTCTTAAGCAGGTGTTGTTAAAACAGGAGTGAGTCCCAGGCTCTGCTTGTGTCACCTGTGTCCAGGTGGGCAGAGGAGGCTGGCATGGAGAGAGGTGGCTCAGACGCTCTGCATGTGATCCAAGTGTTGGGTTGGAGTCACTTCCCTTTCAACTTGGAGCTGGATGATCTCAAGCAAGTGAATTCTTCTTTGGGCTCGGTTTTCTCATGTGTAAAAGGTGGACACGTTGAGACTGAAGGAACTATTGGGCATCCGAGTTGGTAATTGGGGGAGTTCAGGGCAGGAGATAGGGGTTTGGGAGTCATGGATGCAATGGTGGGATTTAGTTGCGGGGACTGGACGGGATCATGGGGACAGAGAAGGGCAACAGGCAGAGCACTGGGCCCTGGATCCACGAATATTCAGGGGTCAGGAAGCAGAGGAGCTGGAGATGGGGGTGAGAGGGAAGAGTCAGGGAGGTAGGAGGGACACCCAGTGGGCACCGACATAGAAAGAATCCCGAGAGAGGGGGCACTAAGGGGGCCGTGGGCAGCTCTGTGCAGCCAGCAAAGGGCAGGCCTCACCACTACTGGGAAATGGGAGCAGTACGGTGTAGAGCTTGTAAGCACAGGTTTTAGAATCAGGTGCACTCGAACCCCGGTCCTGATGCTGCCATGTCTTGGCTTTCTGACCTTGGCCAAGTTCTAACCTCTTTGATCCTTAGCTTCCTCCTCTGCATGGCATTATCGTGCAGTTCAAATGAGATAATGTCTTTAAAGTGCTTAGCTCTGGGCCTGGCACACAGTAGGTGCTCAGTCTACAGAAGTTGTTTGTATTCTTCCTGGAACTTCTCAAGAGGGGAGAGTGAGTCACTGTCAGTCAGACAGACTGCAGAGGGGCCCAAGTTAGGAAGGGAATACTTCACCTGGGCAATCCAGCTTTCACCCAGGGTTGGAAAGGCAGTTGTCTTGAAGGCTCAGACCGGTAACGTAAGGCTGCGTAGCCTGTTAGGAACCAGCCACCCATCACCACCTGAGCTCCGACTCTGCCCCCGTGACGCCCGTCAGTGGAAAAATAGTCTTCCATGAAACTGGTCCCTGGTGCCAAAAAGGATGGGGGTCGTTGACATAAGGCGTGGCCAGGTGGAAGCAGCTACAGGGCCAGGAAGGCCACTGGCCAGCCGGAGTACACTCACCCTGCCTGGAGGCCTCCTAGTTTCAGATGTTTACACGTGGGCCAGATGAATTCTCAGGCCCAGAACAGCTCACGTGGGTTTGAGACCCTTTTAGGTGATGCTAGACCAGAGAAGAATTTTAAAGAGGGTGCATGGGATTGACAGGATCAGATTTGCATTTCAGAAAGACCACAGTGACAGCAGCACAGGGAGAGGATGGGAGGGGGCGCGGGTCTAGTCCGAGGCAGGCAGAGAAGCCAGGAAACTGCACTCAGGTGAGAGGGGCCCGGGATGAGGAAATGGGCTCATTATAACATAATTACCTCTATAATCAGCATGCAGGCGTGTTATTTCAAAATGTAAAGATGATTATACGATTAAAGGCTTTTTTCCTCTTAATGGAAATAACTTGCCAACCTGGGGGTTTGGGTGAGTGATTGGAAGAAAAGGTGAGGTATTAATTTTTAACCAATTGATTTTGCAATGAATTAGTTTATTGACTCAAAAAAAAAAAATCACTCACTGCAGACAGTGAAAGTTGTAAATGAGATTAGTGTCTGGTTAGAGTGAAAGCTAAGTGAAGGGACCCAGGAGGCTTCCCTCATTAGACTGCAAGGAAGGTTTTGGTTTTGCACGGCTGGAGAAGAGGGAGCTCTGGCCCTACCAGGCTGGAGGGAGTTGGCTCAGACTGGGAACTCCCCCTCTGATCTCTCTGAAGAATTGACACGTGGTTGAACTTTAAGCAATGACATGGTCTAAGCTAACCAAACACAGAAAATAATTCTCCCACTATTCCCAGTGTTTTTAAATTATACAGACAAACTAGAGGAAGGAGGGAGGGAAGGAAGGAAGGAAGGAAGGAAGGAAGGAAGGAAGGAAGGAAGGAAGGAAGGAAGGAAGGAAACCTTAGGTTCCAGAAACAATGGAGGACCTTAAAAGCAGGTGGTAAGCACACAACTGGCTTCCTGGGGGCCTATGGGACCAGATCAGAG
>VSMD01109957.1:0-25374 GCA_008750895.1 Mirza zaza
TGCAATGTTCTTTTTTTTTGTTTTGTTTTTTTGACTTTTTACAAATCACAGCATCTTTAATACAAGAAAATTAGCATGCATTATTCTTCATTCTGTGTACAGTGATGGAGTTCATTAGTAGGCAGTGATCCATTACTACAAACATAACGGCTTCTGTGAAACTTAAGTGCTTTCTTTTCTTTTAGGATTAACTCGAATTCCCGAGGTGACACCAGGTGATAGGCAGTTCAATGGCATTTGGGGAAGGAAGGGAAACAGTAAAGAAATCTGTATGCCTCATCTGCAGTTTCACATATGGATAAAGGTAGTTTTTGGCTTTTTATTCTTGTTGTCTATTTTGTTACAAGCACTCATGTTAGGACGAAGATGAAATGTGCAAACTTTAAAATTTAAATATTCATTTTCTCTAAGATCCAGCTCAGTAAAAGATTACCCCAGTTCCCTGTAATTTTAAACTACAAGATCAAAGCTAATAATTTGTTATAAAAGTTATATATTGAAAAGAAATAATGAAAAACACAATTGGGAAATATTTAAGAAAAAATATGCAGGACAAGCCCTGCTGTGTCAACCCTGTTCCCTAAATTCAATCATATACCCACCGGCATGACCAACAGATGATGCCTTTGAACAGTAAAGTAAGCTGAACAAAACCAGCTCAACAAGGTTAAGAAATAAATGTCACATCAAGGTAGTATGTTTTATTTCCGAAACAGTACTGTGGTTCTTACATTCAGATCTATTCTAAATGTTTCTATGTTAAACTCACTTGTCTTCACCTGTTGTTTTCTTAAAGGTCTGTTGTTTAAAGGTTAAAATCTCTGTAAAACCTAAAAATGTTTTAAAATTTGCTGAAAATGCAACAAATTCTCAATTAAAATTTATTCAAAATAATACCCTCCACTGGTGTTACTTTTACCCCCTGAAAAAACTCCGGAGGAGCGTTTAACAAAAGATTTTAAACTACTGTGCAAAATCTCTTCACGAAAAGTGTTTAAAGGCTGGTGCAAAATGGGAAGCAAATTTTAAACAATTTTGGCTTCTTGGAAACAAAAACCGCTGTGTCTGGAGAGCGCGACCGGAGCCGCGGCCGCCTCATCTCTTCCGGCGGCAGGTGCGCTTGTGCTCGGCGTGCCAGTGCTCCTGCTGGCACTTGATGGAGCAGTAGGACGTGTTCCAGCAGCAGTGGTACATGGCCTCCTCCTCACAGTTGTAGCACTGCAGGCGAGAAGCCGGCGTTAGGGCGGGGCTGGCCGCGGGCTCTGGAGGCCGTGCTCGCAAAGCCCGCGACCGGGAAACACGCCATGACGCGCGTCTGCCCCGAGGAGGAGGGGCCGAGCTGTGTGCCCGACGCCGCCTTCGCTTTCCTTTCAACACGGGTCGTGCCCGACTCAGAAACGTCAACTATTTCCTCTCGTAAAAAGCTCCTGACCTCACATCCCTTTCCAGCTACCACCCCAGTCTGTTCCCCTCACAAACTCCTCGAATCCCTGAACTCTCTCTCGTTTCCCCTGCCACACTGCTGAACGTGCTGTTATCAAGGTCATGCGTGACCCAAATCTAGTGGCCAGGTCTCAGCCTTCACCTTACTTGGCAATATCTGGAGTTTTTTTTTTTTTTTTGAGACAGGGTCTCGCTCTGTGGCCTGGGCTAGAGTGCCGTGGCGTCATCATAGCTCACAGCAACCTCAACTCCTGGGCTCAAGCGATCCTCCTGCCTCAGCCTCCCACGTAGCTGGGACTACAGGTGTGCTACCACCACGCCTGGCCTGACGTCATCCTCCCAAAGTGCTGGGATTACAGGTATGAGCCCCCATGCCCGGCCCCATCTGGAGCTATTTTTGATTGTCCTGACTTTAGAAGGACAGGTGCTACTGGCAGGTGGAGGCTGGGGGTGCTGCTAGACATCCTGCGGTGTGCATGCCCCCTCCGGGAATGTTCTGATCTAAAGGTCCTCAGTATGGAGGTCAGACTGTTTGGATACAGGAGAAGAAAACAGCAAGAAAGGTAAAGCTAAATTTCCAAGCTGGAGGGTAAAATAAGGGTGGTATTGTGAACACACACCCACAGTGAGGCTGAACAGGTCATGGTGAGGAAGATGAAGGACTGAGTTTTGGATGCAGACGTGAGAGTTTTATAGATAAACGCAGCATAGAAGTGATGGCTGGTCAGAGTATTGGAGGGAGAACAGCCTACGTTTGGCACCTAAAAATTCTATCCCAGTTTTCTTCTTTACTGTGTATATTATGCTTTGTCTTCTTTTAAGACTTTTTATGATCTTACTATGTTAGCAACTGCAACTTCAGCAAACTTAGAAAAGTGTGGAGAGCACCTTTAACTTCAGAAACCTGGGTGAACTCGGTCAGGGGGCGAATCTGGGGTTGTGTGGCTTCCGACCAAGTTTAACTTCTTAGTTTCCTCGTCATTACCTAATACTTTAAACAGCACCATTCCTCCTCCGGTCTCCCAAGTTTCCCACTGTTCTCCTGTTCTTTGTAGATACAATGTCCACTTTTGGGGTATCCTACACGCTTTCTGTCCTGTTTCTGACAGTGGTGCAAGTTGTCTAACCCTTCACCACCAGTCTACTAGATACAATGTGATGAGCAGAAAAGCTTAAAGTCTGGAGTCCCAGCTCTGCCAACTTGTTTTTTAACCATTCTGTTTAATATCATAAGCCTCAAATTCCTCATCTAAAAGAAAAGGGTATAAAAATACCAACGTTAGCTATTTCCTAGTGGTAAAGTGATTGCAATGATAAAGTATTGTAAGTGTCATAACCTCCTCTTCCCAGTTCCTCGGTTCTTTAGTGAACTTACAGGGATTTCTTCCTATAACTCTGGTATCCGCTCTCTAGTTTTCTCATTTCTACATGAAGTTAGAATCATCACAGACACGGGCTTTGGGCAGTTCTCCTGTTACTATCTTGAGCACATCTTAATGCTCATCTAACATTTGTTTCATTATTCACCAGTTCTTCCTACCAAGTTCTCCACATGTATTCTTCTAAATTATATGCTAAGTTTTCCTCTTCCTTATGACACATTTTAAAGTATTTACTTCTTTCATGAAAAGTTTACACGTATTTATGTAATGTGTAGGCTGGATAAAATTTATCACAAAACTTTATATAGCAATTCATTAAAACTGAAACCAACCTACAAGCTTTTGGGAGCCAAACTCTCCCCACGATTTGCAGTGTGTGGAGGATAAGCCTGCGAGTTCAGGAGTTCCTGCACCAGGAGCGTCTCTCTCTCTCATACTGGTAGAGTATTGGGGACCAGTATTACTACTGACGTAACAGGGTCTACTGTATAAATGTTACGTGTAGGGAAATCTGAAAAATCTTCCGTTTTTTATGGTGATATTTACGTTTATAATTTCACGGTTTGGATATTACCTACCAGAAATCACCAGGTAAAAAGTCAGGGCCAGCCAATTTACCAAAGTGAAATACTTGCATTGATGGAGAAGTTACATAAATTGTACTAAATATGCTACATACTAAAGTATTAAAATCTCAATTTAAAATAATCCTGAGCAGTACCCAGTAACATGGGATTGAAAGATTTTAGGACTTTTAATGAAATGTTTAAAATTAAAGTTGACAACCTCATAGTTGATCTTATTTCAGGAACAACTTTTACGTATGCCGTGTGTTCCTTCTGAACTGAGTTTTGTCACCCCTGTGGTGCCATCTCAGAAGAAAGAAATACTGATATTTACCCACTGCTTCTTCTTGGTCTGAGAAATGAGCTGTTTGTGCTGCGTGGCCAGCTTCTTGATTTCTTCTACGAATTCTTCTTTACACTTTTCCTTTACTTGCTTACATTTTCTGTCCATCTCACCCTGCATGTTGGCTACAGCTTTATTTACAGCTTGTCTTTTTTCTTCTTCCATTTCAGAACGCAGCTGAAATGAGAGAAGGTAACCCACAGCATGTCAGCTCGTGGCTCACACAGACCATCCGCACTTCAGTGGAAACTTAATGAAATGAAGGGAAAAGGCACATCGCTTAAGATGTGCAAGAACTTTAGGTAAGAAAAGAATCATTACTACTTGAAATGTCATAGAAGATACTAGTTTTATTATATTTGCAGTTTTGTGCAAGAACTTCAGGTAAGAAAAGAATCATCACTACTGGAAACGTCATAGAAGATACTGGTCTTATCATGTCCGCAGCTCTAAGAAGCTGCTGCCTGGGTGGCGAGTGAGTGGCGGCGCCAGCCCGGTGTGGAAGTGGCCCTGCCCCGGGGCGAGCCTTACCTTTTCCAGAGCTTCCCGGACGACTCTCTCGGTCTCCCGCTTGTGGTCGGACTTCATGCGGTCCTTGAAGTCGTTGAAGATCTTGGTGTACTTGTCGTGGCACATGCTCTGGCACACGCCGTCGCTCGTGGTCTGGGTGCTCCGGTGCAGCATCCGTGGGGAAGAGGCACTTAGCTTCCGGGTCTGCGTGGACACCGAGACCCTCTCCACCGGCTGGGGCATCGTGGGGATCTCCTGGCTGGAGCTCACCGCCTCCGTCTCGGGCTCCGGCTCCTGTGGGCGGGAATGGGTGTAGACGCAGACGGAGAAATAACGTGACTCGCTAGTTCAACAATACTCGAATACACATAGCAAAGTAACAAACTTCTGTTAAAAGACGGTAGATTTTATGGATATTTTTGTAATTAAAATAAGCCCCCCCCAAAACCAACCAATGAAGGAAAACGCCATTAACAGCTACAATAATTTTAAACAGAACTTCACTTATGATTTCATGTTGATACTATAAGATCTGCTTTTAAAATAGGCTAAACAAAAAATTATATAGAATATAAAATTATCATCAACTTAAAATGATCTCAGCTTCTTTGGAGTATATTAACAAATTTCCTAAAATTTTTTAAACCACTTCTCACTGAATATATACATTTGAAATGTGCCCAGACTCAGTTTTAAAACACGCAGGGCTCATATCATCTTAAAAGGTTGAGCTTAACCATAGTCCCTCAACTTTTGAAAGTGGGCAAAACTGATTTAGTGGATGATTGCTTTGTTTTTAATAATGCTGTGAAAAAGTGTCAGCGTTCCCAGGAAATGCATCGCCACGCCCTTCCCACGAGACGGAGACCGTGCGTGTGGTGTTCTTGTGTGCCAGCCGCAGCAGAGCCAGGAGACAGGTCCAACTGGACACGCTCTGACTGGTGGCGGCTGAGTCTCACGCGTGTCCAGCAGGAGCGGCTGTCCTGCCCACACTGTGAAGGTGCCTCCTGCTCGGCCAGCCACCTGGGCACTGCGAGGTGGGCGACTTACTTCCTTTTTGGGCTCCACACTTTGATTACGTCGTCCTTTCTTTGCTCTTGGTTCTTGAGTGACCTTCAGCTGTGGGCATTATAAAAGTGATACCATATTATTCCAGACCCTAGGTGAGAGTTCTCTGCTGAAGATACTCACAGTGGACCCACAGACGAGAAGAGTGAAGACTCCCTTTTGCACTGACTTAGCTACTGCTCTGGTAACCGAAGGGTTGAAATAGCTCGTGCCTTCCAAGGTGAGCAGTGTACTTACTCTCTTCACACTGGAGGGTCAGGCTCAAGATCACTGGTGGTCATATCTATCTATTTATTTGAATTGGTTTTGGTTTATTCGTGCACTTTACAAATGTAAAAAATGTAAGGAAAAATGTCAAAATTTGTTCGTTACAGTGAGGAGTGTACGCTTACAGGTACTTCCTCACTGGGACAGGACTCACCTGCTCGTTGCTCGTAGAGGAGATGCTGGATTCCGCCTCTTCCTCACCTCGGTCCTCACTCTTAGACTTCCAGAATCTCCCTTCGCGCAGGAAGCGCTGGTGCAGCTCTAGCTCGTCGCAGGCCTTCTTCCAGCCCATGCTGCGTTTGACGTGCAGCCGGTGGACGTTGACTGTGATATCCTGAATGTTTTCAGAAGGAATCCAGGCCCTAAGAAAGTAGCAACACCCCCACACACAGTTTTAGGTAAGTACAATAAAGAGAGGTACAGTCCGAGTTGGCTCTATCTATATGAACATTCAATTCTGAACGGTTTCAATATGTGCAGAATAAAATGGTCTGGGGACCCCATGGCACATGAACCTAGAACATTCTCCTTTCTTGCCTATACCTGATTTCCTGGCCTGGGCCGCCACCTCCTCCAATTCCCTGCAGCAAAAAGATTCAACCTCCCTAAGGTAGTCAGACCTTATCGTCTACGTTTTTTCCTCTGGCAGGCAAAACCTTGCAAATCCTACAAAAACCTCACTGAAGCAGCTCTTGGGTGTAAACACAGTCAATTTTTTCCTGGAGATTTCTAACCTGCTCAGAGTGTGGAAAGGAGCAGCATATCTGAGTGTACAGAAGGGATTGGTACAAAACCGTTTGTTTGAATTTTTTCTCCCACTTAAATGAGATGATACAATGGAACACCCAAAGTGCATTAATCAAAACTTAAAACTAGTGGCTTCTTTTCAGCCATAATCTTTTGGAGAATGATATGTTGCTTTTCTAAACAAGGTAGAGTACAATTTGTAAAGTATGTCACAACTAATCATTCACCTCAAATATTTTACTGGTCATATTGTATCCAGGAAAAGCAAAGGAAAATGATTCTGTATTGTACAGTCAAATTATAGGTCTTTTATTTTCTAAAGTTCTGTCCAGAAGACGCCCTCCCTCCTGGCATAGAAGACACTGCATGGCTGTTTGTTTAAATGCTATGCAAAATGTGACTTTTAGATCATGTCCTTAGGAATTTTATTTTTTCCCCCTTATGTGTGTTAAATGAACCAAAAAACTACATGCAAATTGTTTCTTCCTATTGTGATTAGTAAGTTCTATGATAGGTTACAAAACTTGAATTTACATTTTTAGAATCAATGCTCTTAGTGACATTATTATGACAATATTTTATACTTTTTAATATTTAATAAATGTTAAGCCCCTAATCCACAATGGGGAGGTAGTTGCAATTTTATAGTCCTCCAGTTTATCTTTCTTTAAATGAGATACTTAACTATTCAAAATAATTTTATAATAAAATAAAATGGCTTTTACTTTTACTGCCAGGTGTATTTTAATCTGTGCCCTCAACGACAGCCCAGACAACTGCAAAATCATCACAGTGTCATGAAACAGACCCGTTCTGAGGACCCTCCGCCCCACGGCGGGATGGATTCGATCTTAGCGCCAATATGCCTTTGAGGTCCAACAGAATCAGCTATTGAAAATGTCCTGTTTAAGAAACAATATCTGGAGATATAATTTATAGCAATCATTTTTAGTTGCATGATTATGTGCTGATTTTGTTTCTTCAGTGTAGAATAAACTTCGCCCTGTCTCTGATGAGAAGCCGCGGGACTTCGGATCTGACCGCGGCGCCTGGCCTGGGAGTTACCTCTGGTGGTGGTGGCCGAAGAAGCGGACGTCCACTTGATTGTCCTCCTTCTGCATGACCTTAGCCGGCCAGAACCCGAACCCTTTCATCTTGGCCCAGACCAGCTCATGATTAGGTATCTGGAAATAAGACTTTGTTTTACCTTGTTATATTACTTTTAAAGTATTAATGCAAGTATTCCATGCATACTGAACTTCTTAGTCAAGTATAACCTATTCTTTTGAAAGTCTTGAAAATCAACCAATCCCAGGAAAAAATTGTTATATGTTTAGGAGTTACAAAAGAAATATCTTCAAGAAAAACAGCAAAATATTCATATTTGCCCAAGAGTCGTGCTAGGAACCTCATTTTTCTGCTTCACGAGCGTAGGCCGGCAGCGTCTCACTGCCTAGGAATTTGCTGGAAATGAGAGAATTCTAGGGCCTACACCGAGCTCCTGAGTCAGAGCTCTGCAGTTTCACAAGATCCTCCAGTGACCAACTCACGGCAGCGGCCTGGAAGCTGGTGTCACTGAGGATCCTGATTTGGAACACGCAGAGACTCAGCACCTTCTTGCAATTGTGCCATTTTAGGGGACATTCTATAGCTATCGACATGTGTAAAGCCTTACAGCTCTTGTGAAAGAATGAAAGGAAAAGCAAACGCTCACTTTATTCTCTATTAAGGGACCCAATGCTTATTCTCACTAAATGCTTCATTTTAAAATCAGGAATGGATAAATATTTTTCCTGTGTTTCAGTTATTTATACTCATTAAAACCATACATACTATGACAAAGATTATACTCCTTCCTAAATATTTTCTTTAAGAAAACTGGAAATAAACTTTCTTAGAGCAAAACTTTATATACTTGATAAAAATCAAAAATCACAAAATTTTACATACACAAGGATAGCAGAACCAATTGTCAGGACGGGCATTTGACAAATAGAAGCAATTCTTGCAAAGCTGTAGTTCATCCAGCTGAAAAAGAAAACCAACTATTTTAGCCTACATAAAATATATATGCACATTAAACTATATAAAATATAGTCATGTAAAGTGATATGTACATAGTATTGAATTGTATCCCTTATATAATCCTTTAAGCTTAAACTTTAAATTTTTCAGTGAATATTGCCGGAAGACTCTGTGGCTTCTCCCTGTTCTCAGACGGCGCATTTCCAGAACCTTCTCATCAGGTTACACACAGTGTCCAAGGACTGTAGTCCTCATTTTGCCTCATTCTCCACTTTAGTCTCTTGGTTGTTTCACATTTTTTTTTTTTTTTTTACAACTTTGTAAAGAGACATATTTTATCTGTTCCTTTTCTTGTCCCACCCCAGGAGCAGGAAGCCTGCACCTTGACCACCATTTCGATCCTCCTCACACCCTGCCAGGCACACTTAATAAATTCTGAATGAATAAAAAGCAAAAGTCAAATTTGAAATGAATTTAAGAAACAAAACTGAGGAACTTTTGCAGATAATACAGGTAAGTGTTTCCAATATGAAAGACTACCAAAAATACACTTAACTTTGTGGTTTGGTGGTTTTTTGCCTGTGCAGTCCAGCAGGGACACAAACCTGAATCCTTCATTTACTCAGGAGGGCGGCATTCCCCCAGTGTCTGCCCAGCACCACTGCTCTCAAGGTAGTTGACACTGTCCTTGTAGGAGTTAGTTAGTAACTAATCTGATGCCCAGGATTTCTCTTTGGACGGTTTTGCTAGAAATGTTATTTTCCCTATTTGTGTTATTTCCCATATATGTTAAACATGAAAATACATTTAAAGGAAACAGCATAATTAAGATGTACATAAAAAGAGTGGAATCCTGAAATAAATGAATTCGGATCACAGCAACAGTTTAGTTATTAGGCATGAACAGTACCTCATGGCATGTGTCTTTATAAAGCATCCTCGCGATGTCCGCTTGCTCACTGTCTGCTGTAATTAAAGACAGATATTACCCATAAACAGTAATCTAGAAATAAATGACTCTTACTTTTTATGGTCTTCTTATTTTCTTTCAGTTTGCAAAAGTGGCTATATGCCATTTCAATCCAAAGTATGTGTGTGAGAGAGAGACAGGGTCTTGCTCTGTTGCCCAGACTGGAGTGCGGTGGTGCAATCGCAGCTCACTGCAGCCTCCGACTCCCAAGCTCACGTGGTCCTGCTCAGCCTCCTGAGTAGCTGGGGCCACAGGCCTGCACCACCACACCCAGCTAATTTTCAAATTTTTTGTAGAGATGGGATCTTACTATGTTGCCCAGGATGGGCTCAAACTCCTCAAGCTTATCCTCCTACCTTGGCCTCCCAAAAAATTGGGAGTACAGGTGTGAGCCACCGCACCCAGCCCAAAGTGTGTATTTTAAATAAAGTTAAGGCAGCTAATAAAATCACTAATTCTCTAGGTATAGACTGACCGATACTAACGGGTATAATCAAAGTGTCTATAAAAAGCATCTCAGCTAAAACAAATACATATAAAACCATAGGAATAAATATATTTTCACAATTTAGTGTACTAAAAGTTTGCCTCTAGCCAGTCAATTCCATAAGCTACAACCCTATCACAAATATTCTGAAATTTAAACTAGGACATTATTTACTTATAGAGACCATTGAGGGATTAATTTTTTGAGTGTAATGCTCAGAGAGAGAGAGATCCAACCTCCGTAGAAGATCACGGTGTTGTGTAGCAGCAGCTGCGCGTCCGCTTTGAACTCCTCGTAGCTCCGGTATTTCCCTTCGTTCACTTTCTGCAGGGGGCAAAAACAGAACGGCCAGAGAGTCACGAGGGAGACGCCGTCTGGGTACGTGCACAGAGCCTTCCAGAAGCCCCTTGCCGCCCCTCGGTGCTGACAGGACAGGCGTGGGCACAGGGCGGTGGGAGGAGCAGGGCTCCTGCGGCCGTCGCGGCACCTGCCAGGGGCTTCGTGGCGTGGCCGCTCCACCCCGCTGCTTCGCTTTGCAGACCACGGCTGCCCGGACCCGGGTAGGCGGCGAGACCCAGACGGTGCACCTTTCTTCACAACACAGCAGAACCGAGATCACAGACAGAGCTGTTCGCCTCTGTGACCACTCACCACACGCACTAAGACATATTTTTAATGCTGAGTTGGCACTAGGTGCTGACTTACAAATGATTTAAAGTCTCAGGTGTTCCTCCACATACCAAGGCAATGCCAGGCTTTCTCCTCTATCAGAGCAACCATGTGAAAAGGTCTCCTTCACTGGAATCTCTGTAGCTTTGCCTTGGGTGGCCACAGACGATTACAGAAGAACTCTGAGATTTTTCAGGGTATAAGTGGCCAAAACTTTTGGGAGTGGACAAAATTACCTAGACGTAGCAAGGAAGCATTTTCTTATCCTGGTGATACAATGAGGAAACTGGCTTGAAAACTACTTGCAATGCTAAGGCGTCTCGCTCCTTGCCTTTGTGCATGCAGCTCCTGCCTGCTGAAGTCCTGAGACCCAACACAACTGCCATCTCTTCCACAAAGGCCTCCCGGATCCTCCCATTTGGAGTCACCTGGTTCCTGGGTGGCAGACAGTGACGTGGGATTTACAAATGTTGATATCTGAGTGCACCCCTGAATTTCTGAGTGTATCAGGCTAAGGTAAACTCAGGCACTGGCATTACTCAGGAGCTCACCCAGGGGACCCAAAGTGCACCTGACTCGAGAATAACTTGCCCACAGCTCTCTCAAAGCACCTTGTTTTGAGCTGTGCACTTAATCGTGGCTCATATTTTGGTCTGGGTTATAAACTCTGGAAAGTATAAAAGACATGTCTTCCTATTAATTTTTCTTACAATACTTTTGCTCATAGCACTTGCTAAGCACAAGGCCAAGTCCCATTAACCAGCGAGCGCTGGTGCAGGTCTATGTGGATTGGACAGGCCCAGAAGGGGAGGCCAGGGCAGGAGGCCGTGCAGTGTAGCAGAAAAGGCTATGCCTGTGCTATGAAGTCTGGGGGTGTGTGGTAACGTTGAAGGGAATGACTTCCACATACCTTTATCTTAAATTGAAGTAACAGCCATGATCTTTCTCAGCTACTAAGGGAATTAGGAAGCTTGTAAAATGACTCTGAAATTATTCCTGTGGTCTCCCTATGGGCTGTTATGGTCAACAAGATTTCAAATTTTCAACACGACACACAGGTACGAAATAAGTAATTCAGCAGCCCTGACTGCAAACATGTCTATGTGTCTATTCTAATTTGTAACTATTTACAAACTCATCAGTAATCCCCAGCTACAGTAGGTAACATTGAGAACTTAAAGTTTTTTAATCGTAATCATTATTTTGTTCATTCTATTGTTTCCCAAGACTGTAGATCAGTTCTATGCTCTACTTTTTCCCTGAGAGCAATTCCCACATATCCCTGCTAAACCAAGACAACCCTGTCCGTAAATCAGTTCCTTACATCTGAAACACTCAATTGCCCAGGCTGTCGTCAAGCTTCTTTGATCAACGAGCGTCAAGACGCTGGAGGCTGCTAAAGCCGAGCCTTTCAGAGACGACGCCCGACTTGCGCCGAAGCACATGAAACGTACGGGGAACAACGCTGCGCTTGGTAGCGATGCCCTTCTTTCTGTTTCAGTACGACAGTGGGGAAAGTGAGCTCTCAGGGGAAGAAGAGCAACCAGAGTTGCTGCCTAGCTTCTAAATCATTCTTCAACAGTTAAGAAAACGTCCTTAACGCGGAAACAAGAGGAGACGACTCACCTCCTGTATGGTGGGAACGTCGACGGCCGAGTGCACCAGCCTCCGGTACATTGGGTGCTTGTTGTCCTTGCCCTTTTTGTTAAGATCGATGGCCTGAAAGGTCGTCAGACACAGCAATTTAAACGGGGCTGACGAGACCGGTAGACAATTCCAAAATCCCAAAGTATCTTCTGCCTTTACAGAGAAACTTTACAGGACGTGATTTAAAGCTTAACAGAAATATATATATATAACACATAGTTTAATGTGCCATTCCTTAAAGTTTTGATGGAAAAAATATATTTTTTTTGAGAGAGAGAGTCTCGCTCTGTTGCCCAGGCTACAGCGCCGTGGCGTCAGCCTCGCTCACAGCAACCTCAGACTCCTGGGCTCAAGCGATCTTCTCTCCTCGGCCTCCCAGAGTACTGGGATTACAGGAGTGAGTCACCATGCCCGGCCAAGAACACTTATTTTGAATAATTCCATTTTATGTTCATTCTGACAAATGAAATCTAAGAACGTAAATGTTGCTAATCTAATGCGGTTAGGAAAAGCCTGTGTCAAAAAGACAAAATAAAAACCCTGTCGTGGAACCGCTGACTGCAGAAAAGAAACACACGGGTGTTCCCCCCACGCACGCCTGTTCCTCTAGTCTGACCTCGAGAACGGCCTCCAGACTCACCCTCTCCTTCATGCGGGAGACAATGAATCTCAGGTATGTGCCCATCTCCTGTTTGTTTGTATTCTTCTTCTTAATGCTCTGTTAAAAAAGGAAGAATTTAAGAAATAATTATAAAATCTGATCATTCAAATGCCTACATTCATGTAAAAGACTTATATGTAAAAGACATACAGTATGTAAGGATTTTATTAAAAGATACCCTATTTCCAACATAATTGACAGAGAAATTTTTGATATTTGCATAACAAAATAGTATTTCATGTAATGAGGTGAGAATTGTGAAATATTATGTTATACTTTATATAATACCTTAGAGAATTATATATATTTTTTGTATTTTAAAACTTCAACCAATTTTCACATAAAAAGAAATAGACATAATGGAGAATCACTTATTTCATCAAAAAATACCAATGGCTAAAGTCCTTTGGGGAACACCTGACATTAGCAATACCGAATGGCTAATTTCAATGTAACGTTATTCTTGGTTAAATGTGTGGTTTAAAAATACCTGTTTCACTTATTAATATAATATATAGTACAGCTGCATACTAACATATCTATAACAAAAATATCTATTTTATTGTGTTATGATCTGTTCAGTAATAACTAAGCACAGGAAGTCACTTTAACATGCCAAACACAAAGGGAAGAAAAAACATTTCTCACATAACTGAGAATTTTTAGCTAGGGCTTAAACTGATTATACATATAACATGCATATGTATGTATGCATCTATTACATATACATATTAAAATATCTGAATAAAAAGTGGGAAAACATTCTATTAGCCAGAAACTCAACTTCACACATTGAACGTTTGAGGTGCTGATCTCCTGACGTCTGCTGCTTGCCCGTTCTCCGGCAACCCCAGACACAGTCGAAGCTCCCTCCCCGTGCCACTGTATGACCTGTGCACGTAGCTTCTACATTTATGCCAATTATAAGGCAGCTTCTCCCAACCCTGGCCACGCACAAGAGTCATGGACTGAACTTTTACACAGCGCGGCTGGGCTTCACCCCGAGCATCCTGGTTGGAATTTCTAGAGGTGGGGCCTGTGGTCCGCATCTGTCTGTTCACTTGTGTATTTGCTAACTCCTCAGGTGGTTGTGATACCTGGCCCAAGAATGAGTACCAGCAGCGTAGATACACAGTTTAAATGCAATGACATTTCCTGAACCCCAGGTTTATAATCTTTGGGAGAAGGAAGCTGATATAGCTTGAGAATCCTTTCTCTCTCATTTTTAAATGAATGGTAACAAACTTAACTGAATTTCAAATGAGTTTCAACTGAATTTCAAATGAGTAACAGCCACATGAAAGGGCAAATTTAAATTGACAAGATAAAAACTGTATATACTTATGGTATACACCATGATGTTTTGAGATATGTATACACTGTGAAATGGCTACATTAACCTAATTATCATATATACTGCCTCACATACGTCGTTTTGTTTTGTGTGTGGTAAAAACACATAAAATCACTCTCAGTTCTAACAAGATTCTCCAGTGCTTCTCATGCACACGAACACCTGAGAACTATCAGCAGGTGCTCCCGGAGGTCAGACCACAGAAAGGGTGATGCTCTCTCTTTGCATTCTGCCTCTCACGCAGGAATGCAAAGGAGCCCTCACGGAGCTGAGCACAGCCAGCTGCTGATGCGTTTGGACAAAGGTCCCGACCAGCCTGGACATCCCTCAGCGACTGCTCTCTTCACTGAACCGTCAGATGCACAGAAGAAAAAACGTAAGAGGAGAGTGGAAGATGGCTACTTTTTTCTTAGCCCTTTAAGATCTGTATTCCTTTAAAAAGAGGGAAGAATAAAATCAACTGCCTCTAGCTAGGTGGCCTATTAAAACTGCTGATTTCAAATATCAATGTTATAGTTAAATTATGAATTTGTGTGAATTGATATGACAGCAATCTATACCAGCTTAGAAGTCTTGTAATATTAATACTATCAGTAGGATCATGGTTCTTTTCATAGGAAACATACCATGCAGAGGAAACACCCAACCAACACTTTACGTGGTGCTGAAATACAGTTTTAAGCTTCACTAAATATTGTGCCAGCCCTCCACCAAGCAAGCAGCCCGCTCTGGACCTGCCTGGGCAGGGCCGGTGCTGGCCCCACAAGCCCCTCCCAGCAGCAGGCGGGGGTGACCGAGTCGGCTGGCGCCTCCCTGCACCCAGCAGAGACCCCGGGCACTGTGCACTGCGTTGTGTGTAGGAATGTCTTTTCCTTACGTGCTTCCCTCGGTTACACTGACTCTAACCGCTCGTTTATAGACCCTTGGGAAAGAAACCAATCCCAAGTTTCCATGTGGGCAAAGATTATGCATTCCTAGAATCAGAATTGTGTCAGAATTAATGCCACTGTATAGTTAAAACATCCTAACCAGATTTTTCTTTCTTTGAAAGGAAGTACTCAAACACTTTGAAACAGTACGGGAAACCGCTACTTTGGTTAAGTTTGGGTAACCTGTGCACTAATTTGTTCGTGTAATTACCCAGTTTAAAGAAAGGTCTATATTCAGTTCCTACTCTCTCTCAACAGAGAATCTACACAAATTGTGGGTATTACGTGTTCTCTCAAACTTTAGTTTTGTCTGTTTAAACAGTTTTAAATGAATTGCTAGTTTAGTCCAGCAACACTTCAAGACTCTGGATGTATAGAGTTCATGCTGAGGCCCTTAAATCCACATAAGTAAATAGCTTCATGGAGGACGGAAATCTGATTTTGTGTCATGTTTAAATTTGCTTAGAGCTAGCCTGCTGGAATATTTCTTTCCTTCTCTAAGTGCAATTAAAAGGGGGTGATCTGAGCCTGTAAAAATGACCATTTCAGCAAAGGGTGAAAGGAAACATGGACAAGGCGACCCCCTCTTCTCAGCTCTGATAAAACTGTCCAGAATTCTTCCAAAACAGCACCTTCATCTACTACTCCAGGAAGTCTTACACCTCATTTAATGAAGCGCCACTTAGAGTTAGAGATCCTACTTCAGTGTTACTGCATTAGAACCGCCTAAGAAGCCTTTTAAAAACACCAATGTCTATTAATGAAAAGGCAGAACTCGTCTGTGACGGACAACAGGACATCTGCTGCCCGGGGAGGGCGCGGGACGGGACGGGGCGTCTGCTGCCTGGGGGCCAGTGAGCTTCCTGCAGCCGAGGGACCTGGCAGGCACAGCCTGCGAGTCCCCAGGTGTTGGCCGCGCACAGGTCTGACTGAGAAGCACTGCCCCCCACCCCGTCATAAAATAGAATTCTTAACCACGCAAACACACACGCGCTGCTGGGCTGAGGGATGTGAAGTGGAGCGTCGTCGAGGTTCTCCTTTAGAGGGACCTGCGGTTAACTTTTCCCTTTAACCCTCACTTGCCGCACCTGTGTGACCTCGCTCTGTGTCTGCTCTCTCATGCAGACAGATGCTGCAGGGGCTGCTCTAAGTATCCGTTGGTTCTTTTCAGTCATTAGGCTGGAAACCTCAATCGTCTGGGCTGTGGAGAAGGACTGCAACAAAAGCAGTTTCACAGCCAAGGAGGATAATTCTGTTGAAAGCTTCCATGCTGCTTGCTTACTTTTCACTTGTTGCCCAACGAGGCACTTCTCTGGTGGTAAATAAGGGACTCTATTCCGGACAGTACGGGGCCATTCTCAGGAACGGCTGGGAAGCACACGGGGCCCTGGACACACCATCCGCGAGTGACGGGATCTGCTCCTGGGGTTTGCAGACGGGCTTTCTTGGCGAAGTGAAGCGAACAAGGGGCCCCAACAGAACCAAGATCTCCCCCGATACTTTGTAGGGACAAAACACTTGCTGTGAGACGCTGTCACATGTGATAAGTTTTGGGTTTTTCTTTCCAACACTTTAAAGTTACAATTTAGAGATTCCAACAGAGCACGGTCCTTCCTGCCCCAGGGCTGTACTGCAAGATTTCTGGGGATTTCTTAGGCAACACAGCAAAGGGTTCAGATGGTGCCTGTCAGCCAAGCCAGACTAAAACGTGGCTTAAGAAAAAAAAGCTACTACAACCAAGAGAAACCAAAGCAGTAGCCTCTGCAGTAAACAGTATTTTGTTTGCAACATAACTAAGCGGGCAGTTCTTAACAAGATCATAAAAACAACGGCCCATAACCCCTGCAGATCATTCCTTATCTAGTTACACCTATTCTCTTCCTACAAGGCTCCGGATTCCCAGTAACACCAACTAGGTCAGAACCTGTCACAATGAATCCAGTAAACACTGCGCCAGCTCACTTCACCTGGCAGCATATTAGAGTGATTTTGGTCACCATCTACAGATAATCAGGAAAGACATCCCCTATTACGTGGCAAAGTTGCTGCAACTGTTTTAAAACAACAACAATCGCATAGCTGACGCAGGGTTGTGAAACCCTGAACGCCCTGAACAAGGAACTCTTAAGCCAGTTACAAGTATTTGCTGGGCTACACTGAATCAGATGACTCTAGGGAGAAGCAAAAGACAAAGCATAAACCAAGTAACTCAGCTATCACTGGTGCCTGAAAGGCAAAAACCATTGGCTTCTCTTGATCCTGTCAAAGTTTATCCATAGCTGATTATTGATAATGATGCCCAAGGATCATTACTTGAATAAACCATCAGGACTAGATGCCTGTACTGGCCTGAAATTTTCATTTCTTCCAAGAGACCTAGCTTTTCAGTCTTGGATATATATTTTGACAAAGAATAAACTCATAGAAATCTCTGTCATTTCAGTACACTGAATATCCTAAGGAAAGAAAGTGTAAAAGCAGGAATCTGGATGTCTTTTTTTAGACATATATTTACGCTGCTGCATTTCACCCCAAATCTGTGATTAAACAAGGCAAGGGCTCCCCAATGTCCAGATTGTTCTTTCTATAACCAACTAGACCAGAGGTCAACAAACTTTTTCTCCAAAGGACCAGATAATAAATATTTTAGGCCTTGTAACCACAGCTGTTCTGTCTCAACTACTCAACTCCGCTGTTGTGACAAAACAGTCATAAATGAGCATAGATGTGTTCTAAGAAAACTTTTGGATACTGAAATTTGAATTTTTTGGTAACTTTCACATGTCACAAAATATTATTCCTCCTTTCATGTTTCTTCAATAATCTAAAGTAAAACCCATTCTTAGCTCATGGGCAATACGAAGATATGGGTTGACCCTGCAACTAGACTAACTTTTGTGAAAGCAAAGTCCACGATGGTCTACGCTTCAGTGTTCTTTCGCAATGGCCTCGTGCAGTATCAGGCACACAGTAAATGTTCAATAAATATTATGTGACCTGAACTGACAGCAGTCATCACTAACCAGTACCATTACCTACCAAAAAAACCACTGCATGTGGCTGAGCTAAAGAATATGAGCGTCCTTCCAAAATGTGAAAGTTATTCATGCCCAAGGCTGTTTTAGCACGTTCGAAACAACAGAAGTAACTTTACTTCTGCTGTGTGAACCACTGCATGGCCAGACGACATGCAGATGTCAGCCGCTGACTCCTAACAGTCGAGAACATCACCATCGACAGCTCACGTCAGCGTCCATGAGCACATACCCATCTGTGGTGCTTGCTGGACATGCACCTCCCTGAGCCCCAACCCCCAGGACAGTCGGGGGCCCTGGAGGCTGTTGGAAACAAGCACACCAGGTGATTCCAGCATCGACGGCCTTCAGGTCTTACCTGGAGAAACATGATGTAAATTACCTACAGTTTTAGACAGTAAGCAGCTCACAGATCTCCTTTACAGAAACTCCGTAATCACAGAACACGACAGGATCTATGAGAAACCTCAACAACTGAGACTTTAGGAGTAGAGCTGCCCTAGTGGAAGTGGTCCAATCCCACCACTTCTCCCCTCAGACCACTGGGTCCCAAGTAGCCCATCACTGAAAAGCATTTTCTAAGACTATTCTCTAAAAATATACCTATGTTCAGTCTTTCATGCCCAGTACTTACACACTGAAATTGATTCCCATCTATAAGACGAGAAGAGCAGCACAGCACATCTACTGCCAGTATTAACAGAAAACATCTGCATGTGGACGAATTGCATTGACGAACTGCATGGGATTCCATACAGCTCCATCCTCAATCTACCACAGACAAACCAGCAATAGTTATTTGCATTTGAGCTTCTGACAATAGAGTTTTTTTCTTTTTACTTAAAAGAACTGAAATTTAAGTTTAAAAACCTCCTCTGAGCTATCACAAATAGGCCTTCTTACAGATAAAAGTTGGAACACAGGGGATAATGAAAACTGCTAAAAATGTCTTGAAGTGGCTGGGCGTGGTGGCTCACGCCTGTAATCCTAGCACTCTGGGAGGCTGAGGCAGGAGGATCGCTCAAGGTCTAGTTCGAGACCAGCCTGAGCAAGAGCGAGATCCCCATCTCTACTAAAAATAGAAAGAAATAAATTGGCCAACTAAAAATATATAGAAAAAATTAGCCAGGCATGGTGGCACATGCCTGTAGTCCCAGCTACGTGGGAGGCTGAGGCGGGAGGATCGCTCGAAGTCAGGAGTTTGAGACCAGCCTGAGCAAGAGTGAAACCCCGTCTCTACTAAAAATAAAAAGAAATTAATTGGCCAACTAAAAATATATAGAAAAAATTAGCCAGGCATGGTGGCGCGTGCCTGTAGTCCCAGCTACTTGGGAGGCTGAGGCAGAAGGATGGTTTGAGCCCAGGAGTTTGAGGTTGCTGTGAGCTAGGTTAATGCCACGGCACTCTAGCCTGGGCAACAGAGTGAGACTCTATCTCAAAAAAAAAAAAAAAAAAAAAAAAAAAATCTTGAAGTGGATTCCTGGAGTATATTGGCAAGTTAAGTGCCCACTCACATGCCACTCTCGAGTCAGGAAGTTAGTCCTGCAGAATCACAAATGCACAAGACTTGTTCACCCAGATTTGTGGAAACACCACTGAATGCTACTGTAGCTATATCTGTATTTATTAATTTTTACAAAGTCAACCCTTTCTTCTCTGATGGAAGACACTAAGTTTTGACTAAGACCAACAGTTGAAAAGATACGAGCAGCTTTGTAGCAGCCAGTCTGGGATGAGTTAGCAACTACTAAAGTATCTCAAATTAATTCTACAGACCGCAAAACAGACTTTAATAGAAAAAGCATGTAGTATTTCCAAATCCACTCTACCCACAGATTCACAAAAAATTGCTCAAATATTATTAGCTACAGAGAGAAGGGTATTTTATGCATCTCAGGAATTTTATCATTCAATATTAATGTACTTATGGAGATAACTTTAAACCCCATTAAGGCTTGTTATAGAAATCAAAAGATTCTTTGAACTAAATGACAAAGGGGACAGAAGTTACCAAAATCTGTGGGATTCAGCAAAAGCAGTGAAGAGAAAAATTCATAGCATAAATGCCTACAGCCAAAAGGGAGAAAGATTACAGAATCAACAATCTAATGAATCGTCTCAAGGAATTGGAAAAGGATGAGCAAATCAATCCTGAACCCCACAGAAGAAAAGAAACTAAGGTCAGAGTGGAACTAAATGAAATCGATAACAAATTATACAGAAGATTAATGAAACAAACAGTTGGTTCTTTGAAAAGATGAACAAAATCAGCACGCTTCTTGCTACATTAACCAGAAACAGAAAAGGACCCTAATAAGCTTAATCAGAAATGAAAAAGACATTACAACTGATACCACAGAAAGACAAAAATACCATCTCTGAATACTATAAAAATCTCTATGCACATAAACATGAAAACGTTGAGGAAATGGACAAATTCTTGGAAACACACAACCTTCCTAGGCTCAATCAGGAAGAAACAGAACTCCTGAACAAACCAATATCAAGTAATTAAATTGAAGCAGCAATAAAAAATCTCAACAAAAAAAAGTCCTGTACCAGATGGTTTCACATCTGAATTTTACAAGACCTACAAAAATAACTGATACCTGTACTGCAGAAATTATTCCACAGCCCAGAGAAGGAATCCTCCACAACGCGTTCTATGAAGGCAGCATCACCCTGACACCAAAGCCAGGAAAGGCCACAATAACAACAAAAAACTACAGACCAATATCCCCAATGAATACAGATGCAAAAATTCTCAGTAAAATCCTAGCAAACTGAATTCAGCTGCACATCAAAAAAATAATCCACCACAACCAGTGGGCTTCAAGGAGCCCTCAGAGACCGAGCCCCGGCAGCAGCAGGGGAAGCTCACCGGCGGGCGATTCACTGCATCATTTAAAACCTGAAAACAATGGACCACACAGTCTTACTGATTTCAGGTAAAAACAGTTATTGAAGATGTCCAGCAAAACAGCAAGCACCAGCAGCATAGCCCGGCAAGGAGAACCGTGCAGCAGTTAAGATTAGAAGCCTCCACCGAAAGAATAAAGGTTTCAAAAGCATCAGCGGACCTCATGTCCTACTGCGAGGACCATGGCAGGAGTGACCCTTTGCTGGTAGGGACACCAACTTCAGAAAACTCTTTCAAGGATAGAAAAACTTGCATCATCTTATAGTGGAATAGTGAAACAGTTCCCGCCTCTCCACCAAGCCATGGTGAGCATTTACCTTCAGCTTATTTGGTAACCGCTGCTAATAACTAAAATGCTCTTAGCTTGGAATAATGGACTCTGAAGTCTTTATTTTCCAAGTTGCTCCTTCTCTAAAATACCCTACACAGAATAACAATCTTGTTTTCCATGTGATAACTTTGCTGTTACATTGGGTTACTGTTTAAGGAAAGTTGGTCTGGGCCTTTTTAAAAACACGATTATATACTTTCGAGATACAGTTGATTCAGGTGTGTCAAAACCTAAATTGCTCAAACACCTGCTACATCAAAATGCCAAGAATTACTTAAATCCTGAAATCTTTGTATCATAATATGTTCTTAATAAGGTTGTGTCAACCTGTATAGTATACAAGGGGGAGGGGTGTTTTGTGTGTGTGTATATGTGTGTGTGTATGTGTATATATATATATATATATATATGTCTTTGTGTATACACATATCAAAGCTATTTTCTTATGAAAACTTCCCTCTCGCTATACCATCAGTTTCTCAGTTCCAGAAGTTATATCTTTATCTTGAACTGTGAATAGACAGAATAAAAAAGTCTTTCATAGTTATTGTACAAAAAGTAAAGAACATCCCAAAGATTGTATTCATTGTAATCAAGTAATGCAGTCATCTCTCCTCTCTTGAAATCTTTCTGGACTTCTTAGGCTGTGATAAACTATGCCAATTAAAAATTTAAACTGAAAAAAAAATCAAGTGGGCTTCATCGCAGAGATGCAGGGATGAACATACACAAC
The DNA here is from genome assembly GCA_008750895.1 of Mirza zaza. Classification (NCBI taxonomy): domain Eukaryota; kingdom Metazoa; phylum Chordata; class Mammalia; order Primates; family Cheirogaleidae; genus Mirza; species Mirza zaza. The sequence continues at coordinate 22,088 of VSMD01109957.1, forward strand.
ATACACAAATCTATAAATATGATTCACTGCATAAACAGAAACAAAAACAAAGACCATACGATCCTCTCAATACATGCAGAAAAAGCACTCGACAAAATTCAGCACTGTTTTATGATAAGAATGCTTAATGAAATAGGCATAGATGGAACATACCTCAGTATTATAAATGCCACATACAACAAACCCACAGCCAACATCATACTGAAAGGGGAAAAACTGAAAACAGTCCCACTTAGAACTGGAACCAGACAAGGGTGCCCACTCTCACCACTTCTGTTCAACATACTGCTGGAGGTCCTAGCCAGAGCAATCAATCACACTAGAATAGAGAAAGAAATCAAGGGCATCCACATGGGGACAGAAGAGGTCAAACTTTTGCTCTTTGCTGACAATACGATCTTATATCTAGAAACCCCCAAAGATTCTAAGAGACTCCTGAGGTTGATAGATAAATTCAGCAAAGTCTCAGGTTACAAAACCAATCAGGTTACAAAATCAGGTTACACAAATCGGTAGCATTGCTATACACCAACAACAGAACCAAATCGAAGACTCAATACCCTTCACAATAGCAACAAAGAAAATAAAATACCTAAGAATATATTTAACCAAGGAGGTAAAAGACCTCTACAGAGAGAACTGCAAAACACCAAGGAAGGAAATCTCAGAGCATGTAAACAAATGGAAAAACACATGCTCATGGGTCGGCAGAATCAACATTGTTAAAATGTCTACACTAAAAGTGATTTACCTATTCAATGCAATCCCCATCGAAGTACCAACATCATGTTTTGTACATCTAGAAAAAATAATTCTACACTTCATGTGGAACCAAAGAAGACCCTGTATAGCCAAAGCACCTTAAGCAGAAAGAACAAATCAGGAGGCATCACTCTACCAGACTCAAGCTATATTACAAACCGTGCACCATTCACACACATCTCCAGTTCATCGATACTAGAAATACTAAATGAGTTTCCTGTTTATCTCAATTAAATTGTAACCATCCTGATATAGAAACAGACCAACTATCATCTTCTCAGTCACTGAGAGCTAAAATAAAAGATAAAGTTCAATAATGATTCTAAAGAACCCACCAAAAGATACATCACAAAGGCCAAACATACTGCCATCCAAAACACTTCACGATCACACCCAAGCCCTTTTGACCATGACATTGTTCAAGTCATCACGGGACGGCAGTACGGAAAATATGCGAACTTTTTTTTCTTGGTTGGGTGGGTCTAGGTAGTTTGTATTATAGAGGTTAGATAACAACACATGGGATTTTACAGTTTTGTATCCTAGACCCAATTTTTAAAATCCTAGGGCTTTAGTGATGTTCCCATCACTTTTTGCTCTGGTGAAGCCTGGGATGAACAAACTGCCTGAAGAAAGGACCAGGGTCAGACACGATCTCCTTCAAATTAATTTTCTACTTTTGTTAGTATAAAAATTATGACCTGGCTGTCTTTAAAAATTGTGAAAATATTTGATTAATGTTCATTGGTTTAATACTATGATTGTCTACCATTAAAAGAAAATAACTTCTATTTTATTTAAATAGTCAAATCTGTATTCTAGATCAGTTAATATGTATCTTGAAGGGAAAGGTACTTACTTTTGGAGTGAGAATATTAACAAATTTGCCACATTAACAAAGGAAGACAGACCAGAATGCAAGAGCAGTTGCAGTTTCATAATAGATACATAATGAGGAATTTATGTTCAAAATATTTTCATGTAGCATTTGGTTCCAGTTTTCATTCTGAACATTCAATGAGCATTCTCTTTACTTTTGGAATTTTTAAAGTGTACTACTACCTACATACCCAAACACACGAACACTAGATTCAGAATTTCCATCTCTGGTTTCAAGAGAGAGCTTTCACCATGACTTCTTCTTTAATTAACTCACAACAAAAAGTCATGGTGCAAATGCCTCCATCAATCATAACTCACCTGGAACCGACACCGACATATCAGTGTGTGCGCAACTGACAAAACTCCAGGTGGACACCTAGTGGTGAGTTTTAGTAGACTAGTTAAGTTCCTTCGCTTTAGCACCTAATGGGTACACTATAACCCATGTGGGAAAAAAGTAAATGGAGCTTAGCATCCAAATTATTAACTTTCCCTGCAAAATACATATCTCCACTCTAAATATTTTAGAAAGAAGCTGTAGCAGTGCAGAATTTCAGACATAGTCCCTATGAGTGTGGAAGTGCCACCACAGGTCCTCCTCAGATCCCAGCAGACTCTGACAGCCAAGAGCAGAAGTCAGAGAATCAGGGCTGCAAATCTGGGAGAGCTTTTTGGATTAGAGGTAAAACCAAAGCATTTTGAAATTACTAATAAAATTCTCCCGTGTAGATTCTTCTTTATTTCCTTATCTACATTCTTAGGTTTCTGTATTTTAGTAGGAGCCTAAGTTAATGCACCATATAATTTGTACTTTAACTTAAATTTTAAAATTTGTGATCCTTAAATAGAGAAAAATGGCATCTGAAACATTTGTGGGGGATGAGTACTTTCTAGTTTTTAAAGACATACTGGAGTAATAATATGTCTCCTATGAATTACCTTGACTAAGTTACTTCTTTTGTGATTTAAATTGATCCTTTCATTTAAGTCCCAATAAGTATGCCACATATGGGATGTGAACCAAAGTTTGTTAGATGATAGAACAGTAATGTAAAATTTTTATAATATAAAACAATTATAAAAATCTAAGATAAGACTCTTTGGAGAGATTTCAGTGGAGCAGTCTCCACTTCAGAGGCCCAAATGTGGAGAAGAAAACAAGGGGATCACTGTGCTCATCCCATTTCCTCACTCTCTCTGCACTGCATTTACTGGAAAAGCACATCACACGTAATTTAGAGCCTATGTTCTGCTTCCACATTTTATTTGTTTTTTTTTTTTTTTTTTTTTGAGACAGAGTCTCACTTTGTCGCCCAGGCTAGAGTGAGTGCCGTGGCGTCAGCCTAGCTCACAGCAACCTCAAACTCCTGGGCTCAGGCGATCCTGCTGCCTCAGCCTCCCAAGTAGCTGGGACTACAGGCATGTGCCACCATGCCCGGCTAATTTTTTTCTATATATATTAGTTGGCCAATTAATTTCTTTCTATTTATAGTAGAGATGAGGTCTCGCTCTTGCTCAGGCTGGTCTCGAACTCCTGAGCTCAAATGATCCGCCCACCTCGGCCTCCCAGAGAGCTAGGATTACAGGCTTGAGCCACCGCGCCCGGCCCTGCTTCCACATTTTAGTCCAAATATAAAAACTGC
>VSMD01109971.1:0-13471 GCA_008750895.1 Mirza zaza
CGAGACCCCGTCTCTACTATAAAAATAGAAAGAAATTAATTGGCCAACTAATATATATATATATATATATATAAAAATTAGCCGGGCATGGTGGTGCATGCCTGTAGTCCCAGCTACTCGGGAGGTTGAGGCAGGAGGATCGCTTGAGCCCAGGAGTTTGAGGTTGCTGTGAGCTAGGCTGACGCCACAGCACTCACTCTAGCCTGGGCAACAAAGCGAGACTCTGTCTCAAAAAAAAAAAAAAAAAAAAAAAAACACCAGACATTAGATTTAGAATTCACCCTAAATTCAGGATGTTTTCATCTCAAGATCTTTAAATATATCTGCAAAAGCCCTATTTCCTAATTAGGTCACACATATTACAAAGTTCCAGGCAGACTGGATTTTGGAGGAACACAAAACCCACTACAGACCCCACTATTGATTTCACAGTCAAAAGCAGCCCCAAATGCCACACTCAATTCCACAGACCTTCATCCTACCCATATCCTAGTCCCATAATTCAACATCACCTTAATAGCAGATTGTGCTTGGCAGAATGGCTTTTCAGGATTACTCAGAAGCAGAAGTCGCTCTTTCCTATTCATCTTCTCAGCCAACAGTCACTTCCTCAAGAATCCCTTCCCACACCTCCCTGATATCAGGACCTATGATGTCTCCTCAAAGCACTCTGGCCCTCTCCTGATTAGCACCCATTCCCATCACAACTTTACACTAACTGGGTGATTATTTTATTAATGTCTTGTCTTCTACACTATTATCTCTGGGAGTCTTTTCTGTTGTTGTTGTTCAATAAGGTATCCCCAGCACAACACTGAACAATGTTAAGATCTCAAATACTTGCTGAGTTAAACTGAATTAGTGAAATATGAAAAATAATACCTAGCCCATGGTATTCCCACTAGTATTCAATAAATTAACAATTTGTTTAAAAGGTGTTTATTGTTGCTAATTTTCAGCCAGATTTGTTTTTATTTGCTCCTCTGAATGCCAGAGATGGAGACTCACCCAGACCAGTTTCAGCTGGAGATAGGGTCAAGGAAATGAATACTATTTCAGATACAAAAAGTAAACAATTAGAAAGACAAAAAAGGTCAAAAGCAACCATCTAGTGACTGCTTCCCATATACTATGTTAGGTGTTCTACATAGATCCTATTTAACGCTATGAGTTATCATCATCATTCCGATTTTACAGACATGAGAACTAGTATTATCATTTCTATTTTGCAGATATGGAAACTGAGGCTCAGGAACACACAACTAACATTTATTGTCACTACAACTAACCCATGAACTAATATTTTCCCTGTTTACAGATGAGGAAGCCAAGTCTCAAAGGGGTTTAAAAACCTATCCATAATTACATGCTTCATAAGTAGGAGAGCAGGGTCTGAAACAACTTCATCTAGGACCAAAGTTTAGGTTCCAAAATCCTATAATATACTAGCATTAAAAACCCTTTACGTTACTTCACAACTACTAGGATGGCTGTTGATTATATATTTGATAAAAAGACAATAACAAGCAGGTGTTGTGGCTCATGCCTGCAATCCTAGCACTGTGGGAGGCCAAAGCAGGAGGATTGCTTGAGCTCAGGAGTTTGAGGTTGCTGTGAGCTAGGCTGACGCCACGGCAGTCTAGCCCGGACAACAGAGTAAGACTCTGTCTCAAAAAAAAAGAAAAGAAGACAATAACAAGCACTGGCAAGGATGTGGAGAAATTGGAACCCTCTTCGTACACTACTGCTGATAATGTAAAATGGTGCAGCTTTAGAAAACAGTCCAACAGTTCCTTAAAGAGATAAACACAGTGTTACCATACGGCCCAGCAATTCCACTCCTAAGTATATATCCAAGATAAATGAAACACATGTCCACACAAAAACATGTACATGAATGTTTATAGCAGCATTATCCAGAATAGCCAAAAAGTAGAATAACCCAAATGTTCATCAATTGAGATGTAGATAAATAAAATGCAGCATGTCAATACAGTGGAATATTATGTAGCAATAAAAAAGAAAGAAGTACCAATACATGCTACAACATGGATGAACCTTGAAAATACTAGGCTAAGTGAAAGAAGCCAGACACAAAAAACCACATACTGTATGACTCCACTTACACAAAATGACCTGAATCAGCAAATACACAGATGTGGAAAGTAGACTAGCAATTGAAAAGGCCTGAGAGGAGTTGGGAGGAAATGGGGTGATGAAAATGTTCTAAAGTTGATTGTGGTGATATTGCACAGTTGTGAATACAATAAAACGACTGAACTATATACTTTAACTAAGTGAATTGTATGGTATATGAATCATATCTCATAAAGCTGGGGGATTTAAGCTTTTTACAACTTGAACCTTTTACCTGGGCCGGGCGTGGTGGCTCCCGCCTGTAATCCTAGCACTCTGGGAGGAAATGGAAGGAGGATCACTTGAGCTCAGGAATTCAAGACCAGCCTCAGCAAGAGTGAGACCCCCATCTCTACTAAAAATAGAAAAAGTTAGCCAGGTGTGGCTACTTGGGAGGCTGAGGCAGGAGGATCCCTTAAGCCCAGGAATTTAAGGTTGCTGTGAGCTAGGCTAATGCCACAGCACTCTACCCAGGGCAATAGAGTGAGACTCTGTCTCCAAAAAAAGAAAAAAAAACAAAAACCTCTTACCTAATTTCTACTAGTCTTCATTTCACAATGAAAAAAATACTTTGTTTAAATTCAAAATCAGGAATACAAACATTTGCATGCACATATCCCCCAAAATGTTAACTTTTTAGAAACATTTAAATAAATTAAACTTTATCTTAACTAATAGCTTCACAAAAATACACTGTCCTTTACTCAAATTTCAAAATACCTTATAATGTGCTAGTGAATTTACTGGTCAGTGTATTAAGCTCCATTTTCTTTTTTTTTCATTCTAGTCATGTAGTCCTATAGAGTCATTATTGTGCACCATGACAAAGAAATACAAATGAAGTCATGTGTTTGCTGGAGACAGTTTCAACTCTAATGAATTCAAACATATGAAAATATCAGACATGCATGAAATGCTAAACTAATAAATGGCCATACCATATCTACACACATCAAATTTTCAGCATGCTAAAAACTTGGGGGAAAGTTCTTTAAAAGCCTTACAACCGAAAGATTTATTTGGAGTTTGATAAGGCTTTTATTTACATGTATGTCATAAGGACTTGTTTCACAAAGTGTGCTCCGAGAAAAGCAGCAACATTGCCTGGGGGCATGTAAGAAAAGGCACATCCTAAGGCCCCATCCCAGACCTACTCAACCACAATCAGCGTTTTAACGGGTCCCCAGGAGATGTGTCTGCACATTAAAGTTTAAGAAGCACTGTCATAAAATACTCCGCCCCTTTTTTTCTTCATTAAGACAGCTCTGGCTTTCAAAAGACCAGTATTTTTAAAATTTGACATACATATAGCTCTGGTCCGGGCCCAGCTTATACTCAGATCCATTCTTTCTTCTTCTTCTGTATTCCAAATTGTAAAGGGAGTGACCCCTGCAGGCCAGGGTTCCTTGGCAAGAGGGGAACAGTGTGTCTGCCATAGCAGCTGTGCCCTCCCTAGACTCCAGCCTCATCAGACAGACGCCTGTGGTTCCACTTTTTGGTGGGTGATGGCTGTCCCTGGAGTCTGAAATGCTCTCTCCTACTTCTGCCCCTCCAGCTTAGGGGTGGCAGTGGTTTCTGCCTGTTATTTCATCTCCATCTTGCCTCTACTGCCTGCAGCTTATATTTTCAGTTCTCTCATCTCTTGTACAACCACTCCTCTACAATAAATTTTCCTCCGTTTTAAATATTTAAAATGGGTTCTGTTTTTCTTTTTGGATCTAGAATGATATCCCCTATCATTTTGGATATTTCTATCATGTACCACATATACCGGAAAAAAATTTATGAATGGTTTATCTGCTAAAAAAAAAAAAAAAAAAAGGGGGGAGCTACTGCATACACTTTAAAGCTCACATTTCCCACATTCTGACAATCTCTAACAACCCAAAAGAAAATCAGCCTAAGCTATCTGTACAGCAGATGTGACTGTATTCAGAAACTCAAGTCCTCGGGGTGTATTTTTAACACTCTACCCATCACTCCTCCTCAACCAGAACAGCTGGTACACCAGCTATTGTTTTAGGAGAAAAAAGAAAGAAAGCAAAACACCTTCTAAAGAACAAAATGTGGACTGACACTGGAATCTCAGAGGAATCAAATCTCTCTCAACACAATCTTGATCTTAATCACACTTGTAAATCACATGAACTACCCAACACTGGGCAGCACCTTGCTTGAGCAACTCCTATCAGCACCATTTACAGCTACTTGGAGATCTTCCCAAAAGCACATGAGATCCATCACTCCCATGTTTTATCAATCCCCTGTGGTTCCCTCTTGCCCTAGACCCAAAAGCCAAAGCTTCAAACAGGCTATCCCTTCAAAATCCAGCCCTGACCTACCTTTCCAGCCTCTAATTCCACTCAACCTGATTCACTTTCTGGCTCAACTTCTGACCATTCCCAGGTGTGCCTAAACCTTTAGACACAACGTTCAAATAGGCAGAATGCCATTCCTTCCCCCACTTGGCCTGGCAGACTCTCTATCCTTCAAGATCCCACCTTAAAAGGAACTTCTTCATCTTTGCCTCCCCCAGGGCAGTTCTCTGCCCCTGAGCTTCCACAGCACTTACTATGTTGTAACGTCATCTGCACAGGTTCCACCTCCCCACTAGACTGAGAAACTCTAAGAGGAGACACTGTCTTCCACCTTAGAATCCTGACCATGGTTCAAATCTGAATCCACATTTACTACCTGTGACACGCTGGGCAAGTCATATAACCCATTTCAATTTCCAATTCCATAAGACAGCGATGATAGATAACACCCAACTCATTAGGTTATCACTAGTACTAAACGAGCTAACCCATGCCAAGGGCTGTAAAGCAACCCAAGAGAAGTGCCTGACACATAATAAGTACTGAAGAAATGTTACCTGCTATAGCTATCCTTATTACTGTTATACCGGGAACAAAGCAGGTGTTCAACATCTATTGGCCGAGTAACTGGAGCACATTACAACAAGCCTGTTTGAACACATTAGGACCTAAGGTTTCCCATCACTGGTATCAAAAGCTGACAGAAGAGAAGGCAAGAAATGGCTCTCATGGTGAAGGGACCAACTGAAACTGACCAGCCCTGGAGGAAAAGCGCACTGCAGCAGGAGGAGAACATCCGTGCCAGCTGGCGGGGCTGCCCCACGGGCACAATCTGCTCTCAGCCACCTGGCTGGCCACCTGCCTAAGGAAGCCGTGTTCTAACGGGGAGGGCTCACCTGTAGCAAAAACCACAAGCAGTTTTCAACAGTAACCACAATGGGGGGGAAAGGGTGCAACTTTCATCCTGCAAAAAGGACATGCGTCTTTCTCCATCTAATATTCAGCGCCTGGAGCTCTCCCTGGAGACCTGGGTGTCAAGCGGGTGCGCAGTCCCTCTGGCCGGAGGCGAGAGGGAGAGACGGTCACTGAACGCGCATCCCTTCCCTTGTGGGACAAAGGGGAAAGGGTGAAGCCTGGGTCCCAACGGACTTCTGAGGGCCCCACAAGTAAGTCTTCAGCGCACCCGGCGGCAAATAACCGGAGCAGTCCCCCTCAGAGTCGTGCCGAACCGGAGGCTCGGGGAGCGCGCAGCCTGCGGGGCGCAGCCGGGAGCCCCAGGTCCGGTCCGCTCGGCGGGACCAGCGCAGCCTCCCGCCCCGAGGCCTCCCCTCCCTCCGGGCCCCTGCAGCGCCGGGGGAGCTCCCCCGAGGCCCAGCGCGGCGCGCGCCCCCCGCCCGTCGCCCCGGCGCGCGGCCCCCGCGGAGCGGCCCGGCGGCGCCCACCTGCGCGCCCCCCGCCCGGCCCGGCCGCCCGCCTGCCGTCCGCCCGGGGGCGTTGCGCTCGGCCCGAGGCGCCGGCCCGTTACCGCGGCGGGGTGCGCTCGGCCGGGCAGCGGCGCCCGCGGGGCCCCGGGCCTGGGCGGCCACTCGGGCAGGGCCACGGGCCTCGGCCGGGGCTGCCGCGGCGTGAGGGGCGCGCGCCCGGGCCGCCGCGCCGCGGGCTCACCTTCTGACGGATCTGGCCCGACGTGGACACCTTGCGGATGAGTTTCTGCGGGGAGCCGGGCTCCGCCTCGGGCTCGCTGTCGGACGACTCCTCGGGCGGCGGCGGCGGAGGCGGCTGCGGCGGACCCGGCGGAGGGGCGCCCGCCGCCGCCGCCATGCTGCCCGGCCAGCGCGCGCACCGCGGGCGGGGGCGGGGCGGGGCGGGGCGAGGCCGGGGGCGGGGCGGGGGCGGGGCGGGGGCGGGGCGGGGCGGGGCGGGGCTGGCGAGGCCGGGGGCGGGGCGGGGCGGGGGCGGGGCGAACCTAGCGAGGCCAGGGGCGGGGCGGGGCGGAGCGGCCTCCGGCTTGTCCCCGCCGCGCCCCCTGTCGGCCGGGCGCGCAGCCGCAGAGCGCGCCTCGCGGAGCCCCTCCCCGCCCCACTCGAGGTGTTGGGGGGCAGGCACCCCCACCCCGCCCGTGGCTTGTCTTCGGTTTGTTTTCTTCCTGGGACACAACCTGTGTGGGGTTCTTTTGCTTCTAGTTTTTTCAATCTTTAATCTTCCCCATCAGAATTAAGTGAGCTCCAGGAGGCCGGCGACAGAGTCTGTCCCGCCCGGCGCGGCGTGGCCGGCATCCAGCTGGGAGTGGGTGGGTGCATGCGGAGTGCGGGAAAGGAAGCAGAAAGCGCTTGGACGGGCCTCTGGAGGCCAGACAGGGATGCACGACCATCCCGGAGGGCTGCCTGGGGAAAACGGCTGAGGACGAGCGATGGAATAGGAGCGCAGCAGTCATCCCCGGAGAGGGGACCGTGTTCTAGGAAGGACCGGATTTGTGCAGGGGCAGGAGGCGACGGAGAACAAGTGTCTGGAAAGAAGAAAGGGAAGCGGGGCTGAGAGGGAGGAAAGTGGCCGTAAGATTGGAGCCTGGGGGTGGGCAGGTCAAACAGGGCTTTGTGGACCAGGTGAAGGGCTGGCCTTTCTGCTGAGGCCCCAGGGCTGCAGGAAGCTCCTGAGGGGTTTAAAGCTGGGCGGGACTGGGTCACAAAGCTGGGGCCTGTGATCCAGGCTCTGAAGTAATTGGGCAGGTGGGCGCCTGCATCCCTGGGAAGGGCTGAGGGACAGAGACATGGAGATGTGGACTGGGACCCGGGAGAGCAGTGACCAGAGGCTTGGAGGGAAGCGGAGGGAAGCTGGATGAGCCCCAGGTCTTCGACAGGGACTGCTCCATAGTGGATGGGGGTCCAGCCCTCCGCTGGGCAGAAGAGGGGGAGGTGCACTTGGAGATGAGATCGGTTGAGTTTTGGGTGCCTGTGGAGACATCCAGGTAGAGGAGGAAATGCTGTCCACCTCTCTGCCCTGCTGTGAGGGGCAAGGCAGGAGGGGCTGCCCAAGCCCTTCCAAGGGCTGGTAGTAGAGCCAGCCTGCCGGTGAGTTTGCTCTGGCCCCCAGTGCACTGGGCAATGCTTGCCAGAGGCAAGACAAACTGAACACCCTCCCCCCCCCCAGAGCCACAGAGTAGCATCTGGCATGGGATGCGGCCAGGAGAACAGCCCCACAGCCAGGACAGAGGAGGGCAGGCCCAATGCAGGAGCAGTCTGGGACAAGCTGAAGGCCCCCAGGCTGACCAGGCTGCACTGCCCCTGCTGTAGCCACTAGCCACATGTGGCGACTTAAATTTAGATTTCAATTCATTGAAATTTTCAGTTCCTCAGTCACATGAGCCCCATTTCAAGAGCTCAATAACTGCATGTGGCTTAGCAGCTACCACGCTGAACAGCACAAATATAGAAAACTTCCATCACACAGAAAGTCTGCAACACACAAGGAGAGTGACAGCTCCGAGTACTGAACACTGGACACATGCCAGACACTTGGGCTGTGATACTACTAGTCTTACGAGCCCCACTGAGCCAACATAATGGTCTCATCCTAGAGATGAAAGCCCTGAAACCTGAGGTTCTGACACCTCTCCCAAGGTGTGGCAGTGAGGCAGGATCTGAACTCAGACCATGGATTGCCCAGTCTATGTTGCGGGGCTAGCGCGCCCAGGAGGAGCCCACAGTAAGAAAGAGGAGAGAAGGGCACTGCCATGGGCTGATGTGTCCTCCCATAACTCACATGCTCAAGTCCGAACCCCCAGTATCTCAGAATGGGGCCGTGTTTGGAGTTAGGGTCTTTAAAAAGGTCATTAACACAACTGTATCAACTCCCTTTAGAGGCAAAAAAAAAAAGAAAAGGAAATGAAAATTTAATAATATATAAAAATAAATAAATAAAAAGGTCATTAAGTTAAAATGAGGTCATGGGGCTGGTCCCTAATCCAATATGACTGGTGTCCTTATAAGAAGAGGAGATGGGGACAGAGGCACACCGAGGGAAGCCCAGGTGAGGATGCAGGGAGAAGACAGCCATCTATAGCCAAGAAGAGGCCTCAGAAGGAACCATCCCATGGGCTCAGACTTCCAGCCTCCAGAACTGTGAGGCAATAGTGTCTGTTTAAGCCACCGTCTGTGGGACTTTGTTAGCTCCAAGAAACTAATGCAGGTGGGAAGGGTGTCCTGCCGCCCCTCAGAGTTTGGTCTTTTGTATTGATTAGTTACAATATAGTGTGATTCATAAATGCAAAAAGCTAGGGGTGTACAAGGTGGGAGGAGAAGGAGGAGGTATGCAGGGGAAGAGAGAGGGGAGCAGGGTTTGGGGTTGGAAGGAAAGGAAGGGAGTGTTCAGGAAAATACAAAAAGAGGAGCTAGAGGGTGAGCTGAGGGGGTGAAAAGGGATTTGGTGAGTCAACGGCAGGGTGGGCACGGGAGGCGGGGAAGGAGCAGCAGCAGCTGGACCCAGAGCAGCCTCTGGGCCACGCCCACCAGCTCACAGATCTGGACAGAGAAGGATCCAGAGGAGAAAAGACTAGAAACAGGGAGGCCACTGAGAAATGACAGTACCAAGCCAGGCAGTGCTGATTTGGGCCAGAACCAAGGTGGTGGTCATGGTGACAGAGGTGACAGGTGGGAGACACAGCAGGAGAGGGAAGAAAAGGGACCAGCGGCTCCTAGTCAAAGAGATCAGGGAGTTGGGGGAGTTGGGGTGCCTCCCAGATACTGGCCTTTCTGGAGAATGACTGTGTCACCAAGCAAGAGCAGAGCTAGAAATGAAGAAGAAGAGTCTGCTTTTCAACAAACTGAGTTTGAGGTGCCTGGTATACTGCTGCACCTGTTCTACACCTGTTAGAAGCTCACAGGACATCTGGGTTCATCATTTTGAAGGCAAAAGGCGGCCAGGCATGGTGGCTCACACCTGTAATCCTAGCACTCTGGGAGGCAGAGGCAGGCGGATCATTGGAGCTCATGTGTTCGAGACCAGCCTGAGCAAGAGCAAGACCCCGTCTCTACTAAAAAAATAGAAAGAAATTAGCTGGACAACTAACTAAATAAATATATATATATTTAGTTGTATATATACACACATATATTATATATAATATATATATATTTAGTTGTCCAGCTAATTTATATATATATTTTTTATATATAATACGTATTATATATATGTATTATTTATATATACATAAATTAGCCGGGCATGGTGGCGCATGCCTATAGTCTCAGCTACTCAGGAGGCCGAGGCAGGAGGAGTTTGAGGTTGCTGTGAGCTAGGCTGATGCCATGGCACTCTAGCCCGGGCAACATAGTGAGACTCTGTCTCAAAAAAAAAAAAAAAAAAAGGTAGAGCCAAAAAGGCAAGGACAATAACGTGAGTACGGTGACAGTTGGGAGGCAGAAGCCGTGCTGGAGGGAGGACATTTGCAGTCCCAAGAAAGTATCCGAGACCATCGCAGCCAGGAGGAGCCCAGGAGACGTGATGAATAAACATCACGTGGGACCCTGCATGGGATCCTGGAACAGAAAAGGGGCATTAGGTAGAAACTGAGGAAATCTGAGTAAAGTATGGGCTTTGGTTCAGTAATAACATGTCAGTATTGATTCACGAAGTGAATGTGCGCCGTGAATAACAGGGTAATCTGGGTGTTGGGACCTGTCTGTACTATCTTGACAACTTTTCTGTAAATCTAAAACTATTCGAAATAAAAAGTGCACTTCAAAAAAGAATATTAGGCTTGGTAAGAGTTATAGTGTTAAGGCAGAGAAGCATAACTCTAGCATAAACCTTCTTTGAGGAGTGAAAATGCCTTTTTGTTCCACGGTGAACACACAATGCTGTCACTCCGGAGATCAACTCCCCCAGAGCGGCTGGCCTGGAAGAGCACATTCCCTCCAGAGCCTCTTTATTGAATGAGTCACGCTGTGAATCATCTCTAACGATAATGCCGCTCCCTGAGCTCACCCCACCTTGAGGGCACATCAAGGTGGCGGTAATAACACACTTCATATCCAAGCTAATCCTTCCACGTGACATGTCAGTGGAGAGGCACAACTCCTGTCAAGAAGAACTGCTTCACGTTGGAATATATAAGCGGGACGCTTGAAAACATGGGAATAATCCTGTTTTACTTTGAGCTAGGGTTATGACTGACATTTGGAGCGGTGCATTTCTTCACTGCACGTGGCATATAGCTTCCCTGGCCCCTGGGCATTGTGACAACCAAAAACTGCCCCACACATTGCCGAACATGCCAAACATGTCAACTCCCACCCCCACCTCCCCTACCCCCCAGGGATCAATTAATTGAAATGTTCATGCCTGTGAAATTAAACTGGGAGCAAAGCAATAAAAAAATGTTAAAGGAGTAAGAAAACAGACACCCTAAAAAGCAGTTGACGACATGTGATAAAATTGTACAGAAGTAAACATGCACACAAGTATAAGTAAAACTGGGGAGATCTGACTCAGATGGGTGGACTGTACCTAGGGTCAGTCAATATCCTGGTTGTGATATTGTACTATGGCTTTACAAGATGTTACCATGGGGGTAAATTGGGTAAAGGACACAGGAGATATCTCTGTATTATTCCTTACAAATGCATGTGAATGTGCAATAATCTCAGACATTTCAACCGGAAAAAAAAAAGAACTTATGGGCATCCATAGTTGAATCATAAATGCTGACCTCCCCCCCTTAGACCCTCCAAATTCTCCTACTCCCATTCAGCATCATACAGTGTACAACAGTCTGTTTATAGACTCAGGGAAACCAGCATTCAAGTCTTGACTATGACTAGCTGTGTGACCTTGAATAAAGTATATAACCTCTCTGAACTGAAATTCCCTCATCTAACAAATGGGAATAACAGGACTGACTCCCAAATGTTTGTGGAATGATTAAATGTCATATGTGCTCAATAAATGGCAGCGATTCCCACTTCTCCAGCCCTTTGGTTGTTGGTTGGAGAACGTTGTCCCAAGTTTTCAGCCACCACTTTCTCTGTGTAGCACCTTCAACTGTCTCTTGCACTGAACCTGCCCCCCAAACCCTGGGCCACACATTCAACCTGCACACAGACCTCCTGTCTCCTGACACTGAAGGTCTGCACACCAGAAGACACAATGCTACAAATGTGCAGGCAGAGCCGAGCTGAGGTTCCACATCCCACTCGGGACAGTTGGCTGCTTCCTGTCCCCTGCCTTCCTGTCCCCCTCAGCTTCCTGTCCCCTGCCTTCCCACAGTGGCCAGCTGCAGGCCGCAAGCTAGCAGGCACCTAGAGTTCTGTATCAGCATGTTTGGAGGCTGAAATAACCTGGAGGGCAAGGGCGGTTCTGACCTCTGGTCTCCAGGCATTGGTCTTCCAGCCCTTCCCTACTGTTCTCCCACCCACGCAGTTCCAAAGGGTCAGGCAATGCAGGAACCAATAGGCTGGTCCTCTCACCAGGCACTGCAGGGTAGAATCCCGGGCTCTGGCTTGCCCAAGAGCTCCAGTAGGAGCTAGCCGCAGCAGGCGGTGCTCCGGGCAGAGGGCAGAAAAAGGGCTCAGCATGACAGGGAATCCCCAGTGGAACATGCCACCTTGGCCGTCCCTTTGCCTGGTGCCCTGTGAGAAAGTGGTATAGGCTGGAAGGGTAACAGGCCACTCCGTTAGCACAGGAGAAAAAAGAATGACAGACTGTGTCTGACCCTGCTAACCCACAGCTAAAGGACAAATCTACCTGTATTATGATGATGATGATGATGAATCCTCATCTCTGCCAATACTAGGATGCCTCAAAGTCAACACACCGGTCCACACCTTGCTTTGTCTATGTGGGATCCCATCCAAGGTTCCCAAGTGGAGCCTCCTCATCTAGATCACAGTCCCCAGGCTCCAAACCAGCCTGGAATCCTGCTGAACAACCCCAGATGCGAATCCTGCTGAACAACCCCAGATGCTGAGAGCCTTCGTGTGCAAGGAACCCATGCCCTGGCCAGCCCTCTGCTCCTGTCTTCAGTCCCAGAAACCTGATCCAAGAGTACAAAACCCCTGCCCATTCTACCCACTGCCCTTTGTGGGTGAGTTGAACGATGGAGAAATCACCAAAGCCGTTTGCTGCCCCCAAAAGTGTGGACCAGAGCCTACACATCTGGAGCCCCTCCACGGCCACTGGGAGCACTGTTCAGTCTCTGTGCCAGCAGCAGCAGGTCCCAGGCTGGTGGGTACCACAGGCCAGGAAGGGACCTCGTGAAGGACAGGGCCCTGGTATCACCTCCATTATCCCTCCTCCACCTGCAGCTCCACCTGCCTCCCTGACACCAAGCATCCTCCCCCAACCTCTTCCCTGCCAAGCCTCAGTGAGGCATACTCTAACCAAGAAGTCCATTTGACCCATCGTGAACTCCTTTTCCCAGGCTGGGTTCCACCATCACTGGCCACGGGGTAGTGATTCACCTGGCTGAAGCTGGGCCTGTCGGATTCTCCTTCCCAGGAACTGCAGACTGGGACCTGGAGATGCAGACGTGCGGAGGGCTTGGTGCTGAGCCCCAAGAATGGTGGCCGCAGAGAGCAGGTCCCTGAGCTCCCAGGCTGAGACCCCTGGAGCTTCTTTGACTTCTGCCCGCCCCATGTATACCAGCTCCAGGTCTTCCTTCAGCTCAGTTCTCTCACTGCTCCAGGGTTCTTCCACTTCCTTCCTTTTTCCCCACTTTTAGTGAACCAAATCTGATTTTGTTGCTTGCACAACCCAGAGCTCAAACAGGGACTTGGAACTGAAATTTCAATCAGGAATAAAGAGTATTTTTGCCCACTTATTCTCTGCCCTGTTTATCTCAGGAGGCTCTTATTTTAGGGGCCCCGGAGCTAGGACTGATCAGGTAATTAGAAACACATGCCCCCCTATGTGTTTCCAGAGAAACAGCTCAGACGGGGACCCCTGGGAAAGGCCCCGGATGTCCCGAGGCCCTACTGCGTCAGCATTTCTGGAGACCTTCTCACCCTGATGGGTAAGTCCTG
>VSMD01109972.1:0-18062 GCA_008750895.1 Mirza zaza
CCCCCCCCCCACCAGGCTGGGGTGGGACAGAAGTGGGGAAGGGAGCAACAGGGCGGTGAGGTCACAAGGCCTAGAGAGGGGTGGCCAAGGAGTGAAGGTGGTGACCCCACTTAGCTCTGCCCCCAGTAGAGACCATGGGGCTGGGGAAACTGAGGCACAGGAAGTTTCTGGCTGTGGGGGATCCTGGGACCCAGGGTTGGGGTGATTGTCTGTGGGGAGGTGCCACCCCGCTCGCCTTTCTCAGAGCCTGCTCGCCTGCTGTCCCAGCCCACCCCTAGGACCCTGGATGTCCTGGGTAGGTGCGCTTTCTTCTCAACCTTATCAGGGGTCCTCTTGGGGCTCAGGCTCTTCCGGGAAGACTGCCTCCTTAGGTGACTTTGGGAAGAGAGGTTCTGGCATCTGCCCCTGGACCTGGGCATCTGTGGCCTGTGTCACGGGGTACAGTTCTATGCACAGCCATTGCCTTGGAACACCAGCTTCCGGATGCCAGGCACCCCACCTGGCCCTGGGAGTGAGGGGTCTGGCGTCCTGCGTCTCTGCCCAGCCCAGACACTTCCTCCTTCCGGGGCGCTGTGCCCCTCCTGCCTCCCCCGCTGCTTCTGCAGACCCTCTCCCTCCTGTGTCCACGTGACGCCTGTGTCTGTGCTCTGCTTCGTGGCATCTGCTGGATTTTCCACTCTGAGTCCTGCCCACTGTGTGCCTGCTCCTGTGTGGATCCCGTTTCTGTGCACATCCCTGTGTGGGCTGACATCCACGTGTATGCTCCTCAAGTGGGACACTGGGTACAGGCACCTGCAGGTATGGTCGTGTCCTTGACGTGACCTTCTGTGTGTCAGTGGGCAAGAGACAGCAGCCGGGGCCTGAGCTGCAGAAAGCTTTATTGATTAAACAGTTGAGGGTAAATTTACACGTGGAGAAGCAGTAGTTGGGCAGCGTGGCCATGGCTGCTTGTGTGGATGGTCCTGTGGCTGCTGGGAGCCATGTGTGGGGTCCACTTAGGCATCATCCATGTTGCCAAGCACTTGCACCTGGAAGGCAGATATGTGTGGGCCAAGACAGCTGGTGATTAATAACCTGACAGCCGTCAGGCAGACAGGCCTTGGCCAGCCTATGGGGGAGGGTGGGCTCTGACACAAGGTGGCCCCTCCCCTCCCAGCAGCTGGGAGGTGTTGTGTGCGCATGCATGACTGTGTGCATACATGTTGCATGCATGTGCATAGGTTGCATGTGAACGTGTGTGTTTGTGTGTACTGTGCACGTCGCAATGTAAGCATGCATATGTGAATGTGTATTTGTAAGTGTGTGCCTGCAGTGTGCACTGCATGTTTGCATCTGTGTTGGTATCTGTGTGTGTGCACACATGTGCAAGGGGGATAGCCCACAGGCTGGAGCCGGAGCAGGTCTGTGGAGTCTGGGGGCTACTCTTTGGGCAGGGAGGTCTGGCTGAGGCAGGCTGGGTGTCTGTGGGGTGGTAGGCTGTGGGGTCGCTGTGCTGGGCAGGCGATCGGGGGCCTTGCATTGGGTGGGGCTCGGTAGGGCCTCAGGTCTCTAGGGAGTGGGCCCCAGCCCCCATACCAGCAGTTTGACCATCTCCTCCTTGTGCATGGGCAGCAGGCCGTCGATGCAGGACTTGAGCTCCGCCAGTGCCTCTTTGGCATTCGCGTTGATGTCGTACTTGCCCAGGGGCCCTTCGTAGAGCTCATCTGTGGTCCCCACCAGCAGCGTTTGCAGGAATTCCATGAAAAAGTCTTCATTGTCCCCCGCTGTGGCCAGCCCTGTGTCACAGGTGAGACGATGCCAGGCCGACTCCCGCCGCCGCGGCCTCCCCATCCATGCCCGTTTCTCTTCCACACCTTCCTCCACCACACCCCGACCCTACCTGCCTGCAGACCCTGTCACCCCGGACCTCAGCGGCCCCATCTCCAGTCAGGCTCCCTGGGATCGCTGCGGAAGGAGAGCTGCACCCCGGAAGTGAGGCTGGTCTGGCCCGGGGCTGGGAGGGCTGGGGGTGCTGGGCTGGGAGGGCTGGGCGGGGCCGGGCCAGCAGGGTCCTTGCCCACCTCTGTGACGGGGGCAGGCAGAGTGTCCACTGCAGGGCCCGATGCTGGGATTTTGGCTTCCCAGGTATCCCCAGCCCCTGCCACAGAACGTGCTAGAAGCACAGCATCTGCTGCCCGCGCAGCGGCACAGACTCACCGCAGACGCAGAGCATGGTGAGGGCTGCCAGCAGGAGGGTGCTGCTTCCCTTCATGGCCAGCAGTTGCAGGAGCTGCCTCTGGCTGGGATCCCAGGGTTTTATGCCTCAGCAGGCGGCACCTTGCCAGGTGGGCGGGCGGAACTGCCCTCCTGGACCTGGCAGTGAGCGTGAGTGAGGCGTGTCCTCACCCCTGGAGCCCCCAGTGGGTGCCAAGCAGCAGCAGCTTGCGGGTGGCTATGTAGGGGGTGTTGGCAAGTGGCTTTGGGGTGCATGGGAGTGAGGACAGTGTAGGGTGAGTGGACACAGGCAGGTGAGGCCACGCCAGCTGGCCAGTGAAGGGGGCAAGAGGGCTGGCTACCAAGGGCTCTGGTTGTTCCTGGCCTTGCAGTTGAGGGTGGTGGGCGCTGGGGTTGGGCTCAGGCCTTTCTTTGGGGCTGGGACCCCCTCTGTTCAATGGGCTGCATGGCTTGGCTCTATGTCTGGGGTCTCCAGCGTGGCAGGGGCCGGGAAGTAGCTGAGCGATGGAGGGCTTCCTGGGGGCTGTGAATCTGGGGGGCCTGGAGTCAGAGGCAGCGTCCAAGGGATCGAAGATGGCCTCAGAGGGCCGGAGGGGTGGAGCTGGGCCGCCACTGGGGCCTGGTCACAACAGGAAATGAGGCAGGGGCGGCAGTCTCTGTGGCCAGGCCCACCGGGAAGGCCCAAGACCCTGGGGGAGACAGTGCTGGGTAGGCGGGGATGCCGCAGGCCCCCAAACCAAAGCAACCCAAGCGAGCCTTCCTGGGGGTATCGGAGTCCTGCTCCCCCATGTGGCCTGGCCCCGCTCTGCCTGTCTCCTGCTGCCACCTGGTGGCTGATGGTCCTGCGGGCCCCTGGGCTGCTCACCTGCATGTCTCTGAGGCCCTGGTTCCCTCGGAGGGAATGGACTTCCACCCCCCCCCAGGCCGGCAGACCCAACCACATGCCTCCGCGTCCTGGGGCTGGTTGCCATGGACCCGAGCATCTCCTGCTGTGCTGATGCAGACCCCGACCTCTGGCTCTGCCCCCGTCCCCCGCGAGCACTCGCACACTTAGATCCCTGTTTACAAGGAAGCTTCCGTGCCCGCTTTGCTAACATGAAGTTAAATCCACAGGTGGTGTTACCTGCTTGTAAACATAACTGTGAGATACAGAAGCGACGTGTAGCGAAGTAACCTGCCCCAGAACAGGGCACGGCGCTCAGGGCAGACTCAACTCACGTGTCCAGGAGCTCCACGGCTTCCGAGCTTAAGGTTTCTGCAGCCTTTTCCTCTGCTTGAAGGTTTTTAAGTGCTGGCCCTGGGCTTTGCCCTGTCCTAGACCCACCAAAGCAGGGGCGCTGGGGGTGCGGCCTGGGCAGCTGCGGTTCAGAAACTTCCAGAGGATTCCGAGATGTAGAGCTGGCTCTAACGGAGACAATCTTGCCCAGCGTCCATTCCCCTTCTTCCCTGCTTCCTCCTCTGAGGCCAAGGTAAGAAGCACTTGCCATCTGAGGTTGCCCCGCAGCCCCTCCTGGGTCCTGTTGGCACAATCTCCACCAACCTCTCACAGCGGCTGAGGGTCTAAGCGTCTCGATTCTGTCTTCTGCTGCTCACCGCAGCATCGCTCTCGGCGACTTTGCTGCCCACACAGCTAATCCTCCTCACGCCCCACGTCTTCACTCCCTGCCCCGTGCCTCCTGTGACCTTGCCTCCACCTGCTTCAGCCAGCCACTTTGAGGTTGTTCTCTAGTCATTGGCAGTACCAGTAATCACTCTTCTAAATTCCACTTCACGTACCCCTCCCTCTGGCCATCTCAGTGTGCAAGTCCAGCCGTTGTTCGGGGAGCACCAGCTCTGAGCCAGCGTCCTTGTTCCTTACCCATTCTCGCCCATGCCAGCTCGCAGTCATGGGACCATCGTCACAATCACTCCCTCGCTGGCACTCTCAGCCCCAACCTCCTGCCCCTCCCTCCCTTTCCCCCGACAAACCCCAACACTGGATAAACCCGCCTCTGCCTACAGGGCAGAATGCAGCCGGGGAGCCACTTCAGACCTGGCTTCAAGACCACAGCCTTGGGCGGGTCCTTAGGTGCTGCCATGACTTCTGCCGGATCTCTGTGGTATGTGCCCACACCTGTGCAGGTGGCTCCTCACACTGTCCCTCCCATCTTGCTCTCTGCGCCTCTGCTCTGATGTCATTGAGAAACTGAAGTAACCAGGGGAAAACTACGTGCCCATCACGTTGCCTGCCAACCTGCCTTCCTCGTTAGGCATCTACTGCCTGTTTCCTTGTGTTATAAGAGATGAACTGTCTCCAGGCATGTTAATGGCTAATTCTCTTATCACTACATTGTATCACTTCTCCCGAAATGAATTCTTTGTCTCTGCAATACCAACTTTTCCATCTGTACTGGGTCTTTCTTAGCAGTATATACTTAATGCTACAACATCACCCACTTCAACCAAAACCAAAGCCTCTACCTCGACACAGGTGCTGCCATCTCCCTTTGTCTTCTGTGCCCACCTGCCTATCTTGGTCTGTGCCCCAGGAACACTGGAGCCCTCTGTTTTCAGGTTGAGCTTGAATAGGGAGTAGCAGCAGGACATTAGAGGGAGGGACAAATGGATTTTGGATCCATTAGCTTTCTATGTTTGGGTCTTCTGCATGCATAGACATGTAAATCTGCACGGTTTCATTTGGTTCAGAGCTAGTAGCTTCATTGGTAATGAAGCTAAAAACAAACTTCTTTCATATTACCATCATTTCAAATCACATATATGCTGAAAGAATTGCCATGTTATCAGCAACTGCACATTCATCAAATTGAAATGAAAACTATTTCACTACTTTTATTTGTTCTGAAAGTCGGTCTTCTATTTCATTAGCCAGTTTCTTGATATATTGAACTGTGGTGTCTTTGTAAAGTGGTACCTGAGCTACTTTCTATACCACATATTTACCTGATATTTTCAAGTGGTGATTTTGATGGTTCAGGGCTTTGCTACAGTCTTCCACAAGTGTGTCAGTGATTGTATATAGTTTTTGGTCTTAGCAACCTGAAGCACTACTTTATAAAAAGCCTGAAAAGCCCTAATGTGTGTGTGTGAAATATTGAAAATTTGCTTCTGTCAGCTTTTTAACTTGATACTCTTTCTTTCAAAGAATTCATTTCAATTATAGCCTCGCAGCCACTTGAGAGAGCAGAAAGGAGCTGCTCAGAAAGGAGCTGCTCCCAAACAATTGTCATTATGTGGCCCATCTGGTGGCTCCCTGAAAGAGCCCATAAACAAGGCTGTTTGCATTTGGAATGGCGCAGGGATCAGCCTGCATGGAAACTTCCTACTTTGGTGATCAATGGACACATTTCTTGAGAACTATTACAGGTAAGTTTTAACTTTGTGGCTGACTGAAGTGGTAGATAACAGTTTGGACAAATAATAAATAAGTTTGATGAGGTATCCACTGAGACTTTGGGAAGGCCCAACCTATTTCTAGTAATCTAGAAGGTCGTGCACATGCCCAGGAAAGACCTCAGAAGGCCCTAGGCTCTCACTTCTGACTGACCAGTAGGACCTGCAAAGGCATGAAGTGAAGGCTAAGGCTGAGTGTTGAAGGGATGTCCCAACAAACACAGAGCATTTGAGGAAGTATTTGGAGATTTATTGTTTCCCAACTTTTAAGGAAGTGTCTATATAGTCATTAGCTAGAGAATTCAGTGGCCACACACAACAACATAGATTTCACAGAATTAGCTCAGAAAGTGACAAAACAACAAACATCAGTGACAACTAACAGCAGTAACTACAAACACAAGAAAGGAGAGACAATGTGCTGCCCAGAGTTGCCACATTATATTATATAAAACATCCAATTTTCAAAAAAATATATAATGCATGGAAAGAAATAATAAAGTATGGTTCATAAAAAAGAAAAAATTAGGCCAGGTATGGTGGCTCACACCTCTAATCCCAGCACTCTGGGAGATTGAGGCAGGAGGATCACTTGAGCTCAAGAGTTTGAGGCCGGGTGCGGTGGCTCAAGCCTGTAATCCTGGCTCTCTGGGAGGCCGAGGCGGGTGGATCGTTTGAGCTCAGGAGTTCGAGACCAGCCTGAGCAAGAGCGAGACCCCGTCTCTACTATAAATAGAAATAATTGGCCAACTAATATATATAGAAAAAATTAGCCGGGCATGGTGGCGCATGCCTGTAGTCCCAGCTACTTGGGAGGCTGAGGCAGCAGGATCGCTTGAGCCCAGGAGTTTGAGGTTGCTGTGAGCTAGGCTGATGCCACGGCACTCACTCTAGCCTGGGCAACAAAGTGAGACTCTGTCTCAAAAAAAAAAAAAAAAGAGTTTGAGACCAGCCCGAGCAAGAGCGTGACCCTATTTCTACAAAAATTAGCTGGGTGTGGTGTCATGTGCCTGTAGTCCCAGCTACTTGGGAGGCTAAGGCAGGAGGATCACTTGAGCCCAGGAGTTTGAGGCTGCAGTGAGCTATGATGATGCCACTGCACTCTGGCTAGGGTGACAGAGTGAGACACGGTCTCAAAAACAAACAAACATAGAAATATCATGGAAATCCTAGAAAGAAGGAAAGAAGGCCATGGACTAAATTTTGTCCCATCAATTCATATGTTGAAGCCCTAACGTCCAATGTGACTATATTTGGAGAAGGGGCCTTTAAGGAAATACTTAAGGTTAAATGAGGTGATAAGGGGTGGACCCTAATTCTGTAGGACTTGTGTCCTTATATGCAGAGAAAGAGACACTGCAGAACTCTCCCTGTGCACACACAGAGGAAGGCCTTGTGAGGATACAGAAAGATGGTGCCCATCTGCAAGGGAGTAGGAGAAGCCTCATTAGAAACTTGCATTGGTGCCTCAATCCTCAACTTCTCACCTGCACAACTGTGAAAAACCAGTTTCCATGGCTAAAACACCCAGTATGTGGCATTTGGCTATGGAAGCTCAGTTGACCGATACATAGGGGTGATGTCTGTAGAAAGAGAGATGCCAGATATTTCTTTCACTCCATGTGGACACAGAAGAAAAGTCATATGATAGACAGTAAAAAGGTTAGGGTTAGATTTAAGAAGAAGGGTTAGGAAATAGGGCTTAATGACCAGGAGTCAGACTTCCAGTTCAGGTTTCCTATCATAGTCCAGGTTTGGGATTTAGAAGGAAGCTCCTGATTGGAATTTCAGGTTAAGGTTTGAAACTGTCAGCATAAGGGTTAGGGGACAGGAAGAGGGTTGGAGTCAGGGTAAGGGTGGGGGTTAGGGTTAGGCATCAGGTTGAAGCTTAAGGAGAGGGTTCGGAGCAGGGGTTAATGTCAGGAATGACGGTCAGGGGTTAGGTTAGAGGGTTAGAATTAGGGGTTAGGGTTGGGGTTAGAGTTAGAGTTAGGGTTAAAGTTTAAGGGTTAGGGTTGGGATTGGGGTTAGGATTAGGAGTTAGGGTTCCGGGTTAGAATTTAGGGTTAGGATTTAGGGTTTTAGGGTTAATGCTTAGGTTTAGAGTTTAGGGTTTGGGTTTATGATTTATGGTAGGGTTAGGGTTAGGGATTAGGGTTTAATGCTTAGTGTTAGAGTTTAGGGTTTAGGTTATGGTTAGGGTTTGTGTTTATGGTGTATGGTTATGGTTTAGGGTTTATGATATACGGTTAGGGTTAGGATTTAGTGTTTAGGGGTTCATGCTGAGGTTTAGAGTTTAGGGTTTAGGTTTATGTTAGGGTTCGAGTTTATGGTTTATGGTTTCGGTTAAGGTTCAGGGTTTATGGTATATTGTTAATGTTAGGTCACACTGGGCTCCCTAGGGCTCTTATGAGCAGCAAGTAGGGACAGCCCCTGGGAGGAGGTGCCTCTACAGTTGGTAGAGCTTCCTCTGTGCCTCCCTCATGTTTTGCACTGGATGGATTAAAAAGCCACTTCTAGAAGGATTTGGCTCTCTCTCCCCTTTGTGTACTGCCTTCTTTGTTCTCACACCACACATCAAATCCTGAACAGGAAATTGCTGAGTGTTGCTGATACTGTCCCAGCAAGTCCAAATCCTGTGTATTGGACTTTAGCATCCAGGGTGGGTACCTGGGCCCTTTTGTAGGAGATCTCATTCTTGTGGGGGGCACCCTTTGTCCAGACGTGTGGTCTAGAGGACCAGGGCATGCCCCAAATTGTGGCAAGGCCTCCAGTGGAGTCAGTGGTGAGCAGAGCAAGGCCTCAGAGCCCAGCTGTGGCCCTGCACAGCCCTGTTGGCACCAACACACACACGTCCTTGCTGTTCTTGGTCCTTGAACAGCAAATGTTCACTGGAAACACAGTGAGATGTGCTCTGTCTGTAGGGGACTGACATATATTTTCCTAGTTTAAGAATTAAAGTTAGTGAGTAATGTACGTGTTCTGCCCAGACTGTTTGAAAGTAATGTGTTCCGGACAGGCTCCCTGTGATAAACAAAGTTGTTGCCTAGCGGCATAACAAAGGACCTGAGCTGCAAGTAGCCAGAGTGGCCCCGCCCCAGGGCATTGGGGGTCTGGAGGCCACATGATAAATACCCCGTAAAATGGCCGGTTAGTCAGTGACAGGTAAGACCCCTCAAGGGAGGGGCGACCTAAGCCATGCACAGCCTCCGGGGTTCAGCCGAAGATCTTAGGGCATCACCCTAAGAGAAGCTGGGAATGAGAAATGCCCCGTGTCTACCTTGCCCATCCTTGCTAATCTCGGTCCATGATCTATGCCTAGTGCCTAGAGCAACCACCTTGAAATTCTGAGTCAGGGGATATCTGCTTCCCTAAGGCTACGCATTCTAGAATTTATGGCTATCGCTGCCATGCCTGGGTGGTTACGTACAAGGAACTAACTTTAATCTTTTAGAGTATAAAAATAAAACTGACCCAGTGTATTATTACTTGAGTCAACTATCTGTATGTGTGTCTGCATTTTTCTTTGTGTTCTGTGTTTGTGTTTTGTGTTCTGTGTTCATCCTCCGTCCTGTAAATGGGCCGTGACACTGTCCTTCCCACCAGACACTGTCAACCCCAACAGGGACCAAATATGGAAAGTGTTCCTGCTGTTGGTCTTGGTTTAATCATAACACTGTTCACTTTTTTGTCCCTTCTATATACTTATTTAGAAAAAAATAGAAAACCAGAAAAATGGGAAGGAAACAGTAACATAACTCTAAAATATCACACCTCTAGAAAGATGTCAATTTCTCATTGTGTGTTTTTGTGACCTGTGTGAGGAGATGCTCCTGCATAGACTTTTCCAGTCCAGGTGGCCCCGCAGATGACCTGAGCCCCTCCTGCTCTTGACCAAGTGCCTGACCTCTGGGTCCACATGAACACCAGGCTCCTGGGCATCATGGTGTGAGGGAGGCCTTGGGAACCACCACGGGTGGGTTTTGTGAGAATGATTCCAAACAGCAACTGGGTAGAAAGCTGATCTCAGTGGAGAACATGAGATGAGATGCAGCAGGACACTATGGTTGGAAATATGGCAACCATTGGCTTCTTCCTCCCCTGAAGGGAAGGGTTCCCGGGGAAGCTCAGAGCAGCAGACCGTGTGCTTGTGTGAGGCGTTTTCAATTGTTCTGTATCTGATTCTCAGGGATGGGTGCCTACCGAGTAGAGCATAATCTCTGTTGTGTGTGAAATAAGTCTCTTTCCACATAATCCTGAAGGGAGGGGCAGGCTAGCAGGGAAGAGGGAGCCGCTGAACCTGGGGGTGGGATGTGGGGCACCAGGGCAGTGGGGAGGGAGCCCTGGCTGAAACTCAGAGCAGGCGACTGATGGAGGGAAACTGGCTTCCCCAGCTGAGGTTGGGCCCTGCACTGGTCCTGGAGCAGGCAGCAAATGGAATCCAACCTCATGGCCACTCTCAAAAGGGGGAAACCATAGTCAGGACGTTGTTCAATCTGCACCAAATGCTGGGAAAACCCCGTGTTATGAAGAAAAAGACAGTATTTAGACAAGTTAATTCTGGTGTGTCCTCCACGATTTGAAATTTGATGATCTCTTTTTTGGATTCTTGACTTCCACCCCATAAATCCTCTCAAAGAAACTGTGTGTGATGTGTGTGTGTGTGTCTGTGCTCATGGAAGATGCAGTGTGTGTGGTGGTGTGTTCAGTGAGTGGATGTCATTAACCCATAGGGCTATGCAACAAAAGACACACATTTAATAGAAATAATACACACAAGACCAACACTTGGTCTTGGGTTTCAGCATGATTGTGACCAAATTTTTTTTTAGAATTTCCTTAGATGAAGGCACAACACTCTGAAACTTTAAAGATAATAAGAGTATTTTGGCTGGGCGCGGTGGCTCACGCCTGTAATCCTAGCGCTCTGGGAGGCCAAGGCGGGCAGATTGCTCAAGGTCAGGAGTTTGAAACCAGCCTGAGCAAGAGCAAGACCCTGTCTCTACTATAAATAGAAAGAAATTAATTGGCCAACTAATATATATATAGAAAAAATTAGCCAGGCATGGTGGCACATGCCTGTAGTCCCAGTTACTTGGGAGGCTGAGGCAGGAGGATCGCTTGAGCCCAGGAGTTGGAGGTTGCTGTGAGCTAGGCTGATGCCTCAGCACTCTAACCTGGGCAACACAGTGAAACTCTCTCAAAAAAAGAGTATTTTATTCCAATAGAATAAAATTAAACAGGAATCTTGGACTGTGCATGTCATCACTGTGCTCATGTTACAAAGTAGGACGTGTGTTTTGATACTGATGTGTCGTCTCTCATTTGCCTCACCTCTGACCCTTATTATCGTGGGATTCCAATGTATCCATTCTGTGCAGAACCACAGTTCATTCCCTGAAACAGATTTGGTCTAGAATTCTCTTTTCTAGATGCACACAGCCTAGCTGGCTTGTCTGGAATCTACTATGCATTGGAAATGATGAAAATTACATGGACGAGGGAAAGGAGACATTATGTCTTGTTTTCCTGAGTTTGGGTTTTGTATCTGTACTGTCTCTTATCAAGGTGTCATGTTTCCTCTGAAACCTCACAGTGAGTTGCCAAATTTGAAATGCATCTGGAACCAGTCAAGCAATGGCTATAGTTTGAACAAGTTATGTGTGCATGTAAAATATGTACAAGTCTGTGCATGGAAATGTATATCTTTGTACTTTTGATACAATGTATTCATTTGTTAATTTTTAATTATATTTGATATAAATGAAAGGTTTGTTGCAAAACTTTATATTTAAGAACAGTGTTAAAAAAGAAAAGTCCTCCCAAACATGCAACACGACTGGGACCTACTTAAAAAAAATTATGTGATTGACTAGTTTGCTGCCTGAGTACTTTTTATCAGCCAAACTTTGTATTCTTCTATTGTGTCTATAATAACATTTTGTATGAAGCAAAGTCCTTGGATTAAAATAAAAACTGGCCGGGCGCGGTGGCTCAAGCCTGTAATCCTAGCTCTCTGGGAGGCCGAGGTGGGCAGATCGTTTGAGCTCAGGAGTTCGAGACCAGCCTGAGCAAGAGTGAGACCCCATCTCTACTATAAATAGAAAGAAATTAATTGGCCAACTAATATATATAGAAAAAATTAGCCGGGCATGGTGGCACATGCCTGTAGTCCCAGCTACTCGGGAGGCTGAGGCAGGAGGATTGCTTGAGCCCAGGAGTTTGAGGTTGCTGTGAGCTAGGCTGACGCCACGGCACTCACTCTAGCCTGGGCAATAAAGTGAGACTCTGTCTCAAAAAAAAAAAATAAATAAAAATAAAATAAAATAAAATAAAAACTTAGCAACAAATTCAAAAAACAAAACCTCTCCCTGCTGCTGTTGTGCAAGGGTGTGAGGACAGTGTGTCTTGTGTACCGCGTGGGCTGGGGGTGCACTGCTAGGAGGGCTCAAAAGAAAATGGGAACGTCTGTAAGTAGCGTTTGGGCACTGTTTCCAATTCCAGTATGGATTCATGTAGAGAATGGGGTGAAGATCCAGGCAAACACTTGTAAAGATGATGCAGGGTAAAGCCTCTTGAGATTGAGTTGGGGTTGGGCAAGGTTTCATGAAGCTGCAAGTGTTCAGGGTAGGTTTAGAGATGAGAAGTTAGAGCTAGAGTCAGGGAGAATGAGGTAATGTCTAGATAGGGGGTTGAGGCTCGATTTGGGATGAGGTTTTAGGATGAGGGTGGGACAAAGTTTTAGACCATTCAAGAAAGGCATTGAAGGCTTAGGGAAAGTGTTAAAAATTAATGTTTGATTCAGGGTTAAATTAAGGAGAAGTTGAAAATAGGGGCCGGGCGCGGTGGCTCATGCCTGTAATCCTAGCACTCTGGGAAGCCAAGGTGGGCAGATTGCTTGAGGTCAGGAGTTCGAAACCAGACTGAGGAAGAGCAAGACCCCGTCTCTACTATAAATAGAAATAAATTAATTGGCAAACTAATATATATAGAAAAAATTAGCCAGGCATAGTGGCGTATGCCTGTAGTCCCAGCCACTCGGGAGGCTGAGGCAGTAGGATTGCTTGAGCCCAGGAGTTTGAGGTTGCTGTGAGCTAGGCTGACGCAACGGCACTCACTCTAGCCTGGGCGACAAAGCGAGACTCTGTCTCAAAAAAGACAATAGGCCATCTGTAGCCCAGGAAAGAGGCCTCAGCAGAAGCCAACCCTGCCAACACCTTGATCTCACACTTCTAGCCTCCTCCAGAATTATGAGAAAATAAATTCCTATTGCTTAAAAAAAAAATAGGGAAAAAGGGCAAGAATTGGGGATCAGGTGCAAATGTAAATTATGGTTCCAAAACACTTAAAAATAGGATCAGGTTAAAATTCAAATTTGGATATGGGTTTAATTTTGTAGTTCAGTTAGAATTAAATTAGACAATGGCTAGGGGTGGGGCATTAGAAGTCAATAGTCAGAGGTTAGAAGTCAGGGGGCAGGAGTCAGTAGGAGCAGAGGCAGGGGAAAGGAGTCAACAGCCTTAGGATTTGGGTTCAGGTTTGGGTTCCAGTTCAGGTTAGGGGTTAGGGTTAGGGGTTGGGTCTTGTTAATAATTTAGTATCTTATCGTCACAAAGTATCTATTTTGTAGTCTTATAATCTGTTTTATTTGTTTGTTTTTTTTTTAACATTAATGCTGGTCAATTGTATCTAAACCCCAGGAACTTAGTTTTAAGGTTTTTCTGAGGTTTGTGTGACTAAAAAGTGGTCGATTCAGTTGGCATGGGGCTTGGGATTTTATTTTAGTTTATGTTACCATGCTTTAAGAAGTGTAATTGAATAAAGTTTTCTTTATGTATGCATGGGAAATATCCAGGAAAAATGAGTAACTCTCCAAGAGGTGGCTTTGAGTTCAGGCTTAAATACTACCTTCAACTGAAACAAAGAAAGAATGGGTGTTGTGAGGGCCAGTAGTGGGAAGGCAACCGGGAAAAGCAAGGGAAACAAGAGCAAGGTTTGTTGTCCAGACTTAAGTACCGCCTTCTGCCTTGATAAGAATCTCTCATGATTTACTCAACCTTCTCTTCTTGGTATGACAGGGAGACACCTTTACAAATGGAGTCAGGTTTCCTTTATAGATGTAAATTTTCCTTACAAAAAGGTAACTTTTACCCTCTTTTGAGAGCTTCTCCTGTGTAGTTTCTAAAAATAATCAGCTCAAAATAATCCTTATGCTGGGTTGGGCATGGTGGCTCATGCCTGAAATCCCAACACTTGGGAGACCAAGGCAGTAGGCTCACTTGAGGCCAGGAGTTCAAGACTAGCCTGGGCAATATAGCAAGAACCTGTCCATACAACAAAAGAAAAATTAGTTGGGTGTGATGGTGCATGCCTATAGTATCAGCAACTTGGGAGGCTGAAGATTGCTCCAGCCTGGGAGTTCAAGGTGGCAGTGAGTGGTGGTCGTGCACTACACTCCAGCCTGGGTGACTGTACAAGACCCTATCTTAAAAAAAAAAAAAAGAGGTATATTTTGGGGTGGTCTATTGTGGTCTTCTGCAGTCATATTTTGGGGTGGCATATTCTGGTCTCCTACATTGTCTTTGAAAGGGACTGTACCATTATGCATTCTACCAGCAATGAATAAGAGTTCCTATGTTTTCCTCCAGCAATGGTTTGACATGTTTTTAGAGTTTACCAATTTTAAAAGGTGTACCGTGCTTATTGTTCTTGTAACGTGCTATTCCCTAATGATATATGATGTTGAACATCTTTTTGTATGACCATTTGCCATCTGTGTATCTTTGTTGGGGTATCTGTTCAGCTCTTTACTCATTTTTAATTGGTTTATTTGTCTTCTTATTGATTTTTAAATGTCCTTAGTATATATATTTTTTTAATTTTAATTTTAATTAATTAATTTTTTTTAGACAGAGTCTTGCTTTGTTGCCCAGGTTAGAGCGAGTGCTGTGGTGTTGGCCTAGCTCACAGCAACCTGCAACTCCTGGGCTCAAGCAATCCTCCTGCCTCAGCCTCGCGAGTAGCTGGGACTACAGGCACGCGCCACCATGCCCGGCTGATTTTTTCTCTATATATTAGTTGGCCAATTAATTTCTTTCTATTTATAGTAGAGACGGGGTCTCGCTCTTGCTCAGGCTGGTTTCGAACTCCTGACCTCAAGCAATCCTCCTGTCCTGGCCTCCCAGAGAGCTAGGATTACAGGCGAGAGGCACCTCGCCTGGCCCTTAGTATATTTTTAATACAAATTCTTCTCTAGAATGTACTTTCCAAATATTTCCTATTTAGTTTAGCTTATTTCCTATTTAGTTTAAGCCTGATGCTTGTGGTTTTATTCTCTGAACATGGTCTTTCACAGAGTACACATTTAAATGTTATAACATCCATGGAATTATTATTATTTTTACTGTGGATCCGTGTTTGGCGTGTGAAAAGCCATCACCAAATCCAAGGTCACCTAGGATATTTCCAGATCTTTACAGGTTTGCATTTTAAGTCTGAGGACTATTTTGAGTGAATATTTGTGGACACTGTAACGTTATGTCTACACTTATTTCATTACATATATTTTCCACTTAATTCTTCCCTCCCTCACCCTTTTTCTACAAGACACAGGGTGACCAGCCCCATACCATTTTGAATTTTCAGACCTTGGCACTCAATACTCTCACCTCGGCATCTAACCGGTTCCACAGCGTGGCCAGGAGGGGGCGCTCGCGCCGCCTGTGAGCGGGCAGGGCTGCTCTGACCCCGCCGGCCAGCAAGGGGAGGAGCGCCCGTCCTGCCCTCGGCCGTAAAGCCCGGAGACGAGGCGGGGCAACAGCGCCCTACATAACTCGGGGCAGGGCCACCGCCCCGCATACAACCGGGCAGGGTCGAGGCATAGCTGCGTGAGGCGGGCCGCCAATGAGTCCCCTTGTGAAAAGGGCCAGTGCTGTCACGCATACGCAAAAATGGCTGCCGAGGCACATGAGCGAAAATGGCTCCCACCATCACCAGGCATGCGGCGCCAAGGGACTGCATGGGCGAGGATGGCTGCCGCCGCCATCACATATGCGTGAAAATGGCGGCCACCATCGACGCACATGCGCAAAGATGGCCGTGGCAAATGGCAGACCCACGGTGGCCGCTGCCACATCTGAGCATGTGCAACAATGGCGACCACCACATCTGGGCATGCGTCAAGATGGCTGCCGCCAACAGTGTGCATGCTCGAAGATAGGCACCACCAGCACCAGCAACAGACATGCGCGAAGATGGCTACCACCATCGCTGCGCATGCACTGTTTGTGGGGGATTTTTTTCAGTTTTTGTGGCTCGGGTGGCCTTTGTCACGCATGTGTGGCTCGGCTAGCCATTCTTGACCATTCGTGGAGGACATTGTCTGGCATTCGCGAGTCGTGGAGACATTTTCGCTACTACAGCAGCGATTTTTCAAGGTGTGGCCATTTTCGCGCATGCGCGGTGCAGGTGGCCATCTTGACAGCGGCGGCCATCTTCGCGCGTGTGCACCATTGGTGGTGGCCATCTTTCGTCATGTGCGTCTGGGGTGGTCGCCATCTTTGCGCATGCTCGCCGTTGGCGGCGGCCATATTGGCACATGCGTGGCGATGCTGGCCGCCATCTTAATGCATGCTCTGTATTGGCAGTGGCCATCTTGGCGCATGCGTGGCAATGGCGGCCGCCATGTTAGCCCATGCCCAGCACTGGCGGCCGCCATGTTGGCACATGCTCATCGGGAGCGGCTGCCATGTTCACGCACCTGCCAATATGGTGGCCGGCATCACCACGCATCCGAGAATATGGCCGCCACCAACGGTGCAAACGCCCAAAGATGGCCGCCTCCTACAGGAATAACCTAAGATGGGTGCCACCGTCAAGATGGCCGCCTGCACCACGCATGCGCGAAAATGGCCACACCTTGAAAAATGGCTGCCGCAGTAGCGAAAATGTCTCCACAACCAGCCAGACAATGCCCTCCACAAATGCTCAAGAATGGCTAGCTGAGCCACACATGCCAGACAATGCCCTCCATAAATGCTTGAGAATGGGTGGCTGAGCCACACATCCGTGAAAAAGGCTGCCATAGCCACAGAAGCTGTGAAAAAAGCCCCCGCAAACAGTGCATGCACCAAAGTTGCTGGCGCAACCGCCAAAATGTCCGCCATAGTTCTGAAAATGGTCCCCGATGATGCACATGCGCGAAAATGGCCACCGCAGATCTGAAAATGGTGCCCGCCACCTTGCATGCGCCAAAATGGCCGCCGCAGCCATCAAAATGGCTGGTATAAGTTAGAAAATGGCCCCTGATGATGAACATGCGGCAAAATGGCCACCACAGTTATGAAAATAGCCTCTGCTGTGTGGATGCACCAAAATGGCCACTCCAGCCACAAAAATCTCGGCCAGAGCTCAGAATATGGCCCCAGTCGCCACACATGTGCCAAAATTGCCGCCAAAGGTCTGAAAATGGCCCCTGGCACCGTGCATGCGTCAACATGGGCATCATGTTGGCCAAAATGGCTACCGCAGCTGAGGAAAATGGCTGCTGCAGCTCTGAAAATGGCCCCTGCTGTCACATATGTGTAAAAATGGCTGCTGCAGCTCTGAAAATGACCCAGGCTTCCATGCATGTGTCAAAATGGACACCGCAATCCCAAATATGTCTGCTGCTGCTCTGTAAATTGCCCCCACGAGTGCACATATGCCAAAATGGCACTTAGAGCAAAGAAAATTGCTGCTGGAAATTTGAAAATGGTCCCCACTGCCATGCATGCGCCAAAATGCGTGCCACAGCTTTGAAAATAGCCTACGCCACGGCATACGCTCACACATGCCCTTGTAAGGCACCAAAATGGCCACTGGAGCTGCCAAAATGTTCACCCTATTTCCCAGAATGGCCCCCACCAATTTGCATGTGTGAAAGTGGCCATTTCAGTTCCAAAAATGGCCTCCGCTGCCACGCTTATGGCAAAATAGCCACCACAGCTCTAAAAGTTGCCCCCATAGCAGCTGACGTACAAAAATAGCCAACCTACCCCAAATACATCACCTAATGATTCACATGCTGTAAAATAGGCACTGCAGACAAGAAAATAGCAGTGACAGCTCAGGAATTGGCCCACGCCACGGCACATAAACATAAGTGGCCTCTGTTGCACCAATAACGGCCAGCACTATTGAGCATACACAAAAATAGCCACCACAGCTATCAAAATATGCCCACAACTCTGAAAATGGCCTTTGACACAGGGTTAGGGTTAGGGTTAGGGTCAGGGGCAGGGTTCAGGGTTAGGGTTAGGGTTAGGGTCAGGGTTAGGGTTAGGTTTGGGGTTAGGGTTAGAATTAGGGTTAGGGTTAGGGTTCGGGTTCGGGTTCGGGTTCGAGTTCGGGTTCGGGTTAGGGTTCGGGTTAGGGTTTGGGTTAGGGTTCGGGTTCGGGTTAGGGTTCGGGTTAGGGTT